>AWWV01007014.1:0-19792 GCA_001974805.1 Corchorus capsularis
ATATGAATTTTGTTTACCTTACATGCACCATAGATATACTGACACGTGTCTTTTTTTTAAATCTGATTTTTTTTGTAATAAAAAGATTTCATTTTAAAATTTTAATAATTATCAAAATAAATTATTAAATAGTTTTTTTTTTCTCTCCTCACAAGAGCACCATAGAACAAATTATCCAGAAATCATAAACTTCACCGCCTTACTCCGCCACCGGAATCGTCCAATAACAAACAAAATCTCCAGTTAACACCTTTTCCATCCCTTGATAATGGATCTCAAACTATTTTTACCAAAAAATAAACTCATAACACTAGATCTACAAAAATATATCCGGCCTCTACAGTGCTCAGTAGTTTTGCTGAGTCAGCTTAGTCCGACTTTGGGATTTTCTCGCCGATCAGAAACTCTCCCCTGCAGTGCTCTGCGTCGCTATCTCTAACTCGCTCGACTGAACCCACTCAAATCCACAACATTGCTAAATCGCCTCTGTTATGTCTTAGCTTTGACTGTTGAGAACGCCATCTGCAAACACTTGTGTTCAAGTCTGGTATGGCCAAGTCAATTCACCATGCTCGTGTGCTTATTAGGCAGAGGCATATAAGGGTTGGGAGACAGGTAGTCAGCATCCCTTCCTTCACAGTGCTCAGAGTGACATAGACTTCTCTCTCACAAGTCCATTGACCATTGTAATGGATCTTTGCATCTTTTTTTGCGTTTAATATTTTGTTCTTTTTCAAAAAAAAAAAATAGAAAGCTTAGAAGAACAATGGAAAATAAAGTCTCTGATCAACAAGCAACAAGAGATATGTAGCCTATTTGAACATTAGACTTACCTTCAATGGCAGATTTAGTTTTCAATGTAAGTTTAGATTTTCGGTTTGGAAAGTTGATGTTATTTTAAAGGAAAATAATTTGAGTAATTAAGTTTGAAGGAAGTTGAGATGAAGGTATTAGGAGAAGATAAACATGGTGGTGGGTGGTCTGAAACTGAAACTTTTTAAGGGAGCAAGAGCAAAAAGGAGATAAGATTAAATTAAAAGAAAGAAGAAAAATAGACTATTGAGTAAATAAAAAGAAAAAGAAGAGTAAATAACTTTTTCTAATTATAAAATAGCCACAAGAACTGAACAATTATAGATCAGCAGCATTTAACGCATTTGAATAGTGCGTGTGTATCACGCAAACGGCTCCGTTCAATTTTATCCTGAAATGACCAAATTCGATAACGGTAGATCCTTAAATAACAGTTTTGTAACGTTATATCTGAATTGAACATTGTGCCAAACGTTATATCCTGAATTGAGTATTTAGCCCGTAAACCCTAATATAAACGTCTAGTCCTAACCGAACTCTTTAGCGTTATTTTTCTTCTTAAACTTTGCTTTCGCTTTCTACAAAATCTTAGCCCTCTAATAGAGAAAGAATGAAGGGTAACCATGGGTTTTCATTCCTGAAACCCTTGGAAAGGCTCCTTCAAAAAGGCCACAAATCAGAGAAAAAAACTTTTCAAGTACGAAGAAAAAGAGAGTAATGGAGAGGAAAAACTTTTGAAATTCTCTGCTGATTGATTTTGTCTTAATGATTTCATATTAGAAATAGTTTTTTTTTTTTAAAATTTCGTCTTGTTTCTTGACTTATTTTGTTCTGACACAGGATTGTGTAAAAACCCCCAAAAGGAGATACATGTCAGTCGATGATAAACTAGCACCAAAGGCTACCTACTTTCCCAAGGAGAAAGAAATGAAACCACAAACCGTTAACACTACAAAGCAAGCAAAATGCAAACTATCAAAGGAGACCTTTCTTAATCAACCACCCATTTTACATTGGGAAGATCTATCGGAATTAGAAGATAGCGATTTACACTCCCAAATAGTAATTCTAAATTAGATAAAATGTAGTTTTGATTTTATCATTTCTTCATCCTGCACTTAGTCCAGATCATGAAATAATTCAACAATTATTTGGTTTGAGGTTCTTATTTCTCCATCCTGCAGTTATCCAAGCATGTTAACATAGATTTTCCTTTGGAAGAGATGTTTAAGTGGCGGAAAACAAAAATTTTCTTTGAACTGACAAAATTCAGAATTACTTTTAGATCATGACAGTGACTTAACTCAACCTGCAGTAGAGTCTAAGTACGAATATGAAAATGAACATGATCATGACAATTTACCTACCTTAGGTGCCCACCGTAAATGTATAATTTTTAATTTTTATTTATTTTTTTTGTATGCAAAATAAAATATTAAATGTTGTTTATTTTCTTCATAGTAATGTGATGACCTTGATTTTGAGTTTAAGATAAGAAAAAAGATTGTGGAAAATGCTCAGGAAAGAGATTATAATTGATGACTCAAGGTGGGAAGGTGAAGTTGACTATTTGTTTGGCTAATGATAGATTACGAGCTGTCGATGATACATCTTGAGCTATAGCAAATTATTGCAAATTTGTTGTGAGGACGATGAGTCCAGCTTATGCGAAAGATTGGGAAGAAGCATATAAATCATCTGGAGAGCGAATGTTGAACGCAATAAAGGTAATTAAATTGAACCGATTTGAATTAAAAGTTATTTCTCAATCTTCCGTTTTAACACTTTACTTATGTTATGGAGTTGTTTGGATGTCCAAATGATGTGACAAAGTTCGATGAATATTGTAAACTAATCATGGGGAAACTTTACGCAGCATGGAAGAATATATTGCATATAATTTATAAGCTGAATTGCTAAACACCGTCCTATTTTTGCTATTCACCGCCTCACTTTTAACACTTTTGCCCTTTGTTCATATTTTTTTAACTTTCTAACTCCAAATCTTTTAAAACATTCAAACAACCTTCAAACTAAAATCTTTACTTGTATGAAAATTTCTATGAAATAAATATTTTTATTTTGTAAATCTAAGTTTTTTTTTTGTTTTTTTTTTTTACTAAAATTGCTCATGCCGCCCTAGGGGGGCGGCTGAGCCATGGTAGGGCCGCCCCAGGGGAGAGGCCTGGCCATGGTAATGCCGCACCCCTGGGACGGCACCGGTACTAAACCCATTTTTTTTTAAAAAAAGTCTTGCCGCTCTAGTGGGGCGGCTAGCCGTGGCAGAGCCGCCCTAGTGGGGCGGCTCCACCGTGGCAGAGCCGCCCTAGTGGGGAGGCTCCACTGTGGCAGAGCCGCCCTAGTGGGGAGGCTCCGCTGTGGCAGAGCCGTCCTAGTGGGGAGGCTCCGCGTGGCTAAGGGCAAAAGTGAAAAAGTGGCAAAGGTCAAAGGGTAAAAGTGTAAAAAGTGGGACGGTGAATAGCAAAAATAGGGCGGTATTTAGCAACCCCCTTTATAAGTTTTTTCCAAGTTTTGAAAAGGCTTGTGAGAACCCACTTGAGGAATTGAAACAAAATGAATGGAATCACTTTATTCCATTCTTTGATTCTAGGAAATTTAAGGTATTCAGAAAAGATATCACTTTTTTTAAATCTCATGTTTATTAATATTATCTATCTAAACTTGATTCTAATTAATTCTTTTTTGTTTTATAATAAGTTTGTGAATGAGACTCCAATAATGCCAAGAAAAGGAAGCGGGTTCATACCACCAGAAATAAATCTTTCGTATAGAAATAATCTTTTTCAAAGAATAGAAATTTCGTCAAAATAAAGACTATTAATAATTTAGGATAATTATAAATACGTTCTCTTATTATTATTTTCTTATTATAGGATAAAATACAAAATTTATATTTATTTATGACGTTTAAAAAAATGTAATAAAGAAAAAACATGAAAATGGTAATGGTAGCACTTGAACTCATGAAAACCATATCTAATTTATCTACTCCCACCAAACCTTCTAACATTAATCTTATGATAACAAATGTTAAGATATTTTTATTATAGCTTAAGGCCAGAGACTAATATGATAGCTTTTCATTTAGTGTCTCCTATCATGATAGTCTACATTGAAATAACAATGTATTTAGAGAATGAAAATTGATTAATACATAGACTAGTACAGGTAAGGAGTGGATCGAAAATTCCAAATCTCCTTAAAAAAGGAAAAAAATCAGAAATTAATTATGTAAACGTCCTTTTTCTGACGAAAACTTGGACCAGGGCGCCTACGGCCCCCTGCCATTGCATTCGTCTTGAAAAGTTAGGTGGTTTTAAAAAAAAAAAACACCTCAATCGGACAACCGAGCGCAAAGTTATAGCCTTTCAAAGTTTTGAAATCATTTTAGCCTTATGACTAAAGTTATTTTTTTAAAAGTAAAACGTCATCGTTCTAAGATATTTCTTTAACTTTACCAGCGTCTATACTTATAAACGCCGTAATTTGGCCTTGTATAATTCGAGGAAATCGCGACTCCTCTTTTATTTTCTGAAGTCTGAACTCCGAAACCTAAAAGGCTAAGTCTCAAAGCTCTCAACCTGTTTGAAACCCTGACCTAGCGGAAATTATCAAAACTAACATGTTTTATTCTTCTTCCCAAATTTCATCTTCTCCGAATTTTCCTAGCCCTAAAATTTTCCACTTCCCATTTCCTGTCGAAATCCTTAACTCCACTTCCTCAAAAATTTTCCCAAGTCCTTCTCTTTTTTTTCGATGCCCAAACCCTAACCCTCTCAAATTCTTCTTCCCAAATTCCCTTCCCAGATCATATCCTTACTCTATTCGTTTCTATTTTTTCTTCGAAAATTTCCCTTTCGAAAATCCTTTTCTTCGAAAATTTCCCTTTTTTTTTTGGGTCAAATCTCCTCTTAGTGGTTTAACAGGTCTCAAAACCCCTCTTTTTCGAGTTCGCAAGGTAATTTCCTCTAGTTTCTCTTATCTTCAGCGATACTGCAAAGTATTTTGCATATTATAAGTTTCAATTCTTCATCCATACTGTCATCTACCTTCTTGAAATGGGCGCAAATGTGAATGCTATGAATGAAGAGGGGGTCACTCCTTTGCATTGTGCTGCTTTGATGGGTAGTTTTTTTTTCTTTTTTGTTATTGTTTTACTTTTACATCTCTAGCCTGTGACATAGAGGAGTTATGTTATAGGATTTCTGTTGTTTGCTGATCTCCCTAGTGATAGCAATTTTTCTGTCAATTTTAACTATTTCAAATTGTCTACTCCATTTCTTAAGTTCTTTGTTCATACTTTTTGAAGCAACCGTTCTCTTCATTCAAATAATTTTATTGGTTCAGAGTAAAAAGTAGCTTCAGTAAGCTCTTGAGATGATCCAAATGTAGAAAAACACTTTTGATTTGGCTTTTTCGGTGAGGCATTATGCAAGCATGAGTTAGATTTATTTTTCCTTTAATGCTGACCTTTTGTTTTTAGGTTGAGGAATATGGTTGAGAATGGATTTTTTGTTGTTTATGTTAAATACAAAGCCATTTTCTTCTTTTCTCTTTTCTTTTCCCTCACGTTTATGCTCTCTATATGTGTTTGTTGTGGCTTATTAACTACTATTAGACAAAGTCATGCTTGATTACTAATTCCTCTGCTTCATTCTTGAGCAGCCAAATATAGTTTCCAGTCATACATTTTGTCCACTGGTGCTGTCAATCATTAATGGATTTATTGAATGTGTGAATTTGTTGCTTAAGGTATAAGACTTATCTATTATGTTCATTTATTGCTTTTCTTTCTACTCTTTCTATGGTCATGGCTTGTTGTTATTTGGTAATTAGGCCGAAGCTGATCCTAACAGTAATTAAAAAGAAGGGACGCCTTTGGATATTGCTGTTTCAAAAGAGGATATACCAGTGATTAAATGCTTGCTAAGCGCTGGAGCTGATCCAAATGTTACTAATGAAGTGCGTACTTCATGTCCCATGCTAAGTCTAAGTCTAGCATTTATCATCTTCAAATTCATCATCATTTATATAGTATATATATAAAACTTTAAACTTTAGAATCAATGGCAGTCATCAGTCTTAACTTTGGTTTGCAACAGAGATAGATCACTATTATAAAGCCAAGTAGCTGATTTGTGGGTTGCATTTCTTGTTGCATTTCTTATTGCATTCATATTGGATCAAATTTTACTGCACTTCATATATGTTTGTATCATGATGACTTGAATAATAGCTCCATTTATAAGTCTAAGGTGGGTTATACTGTTTAGATCAAAGACAAATTGTTTGTTTTATTAGTTACATCAGTCTGTTGTATGTAAGTTGAGCCAAAGGATACTCATTAAATGGACTAGTTATTTAAGAAAATTTTATATGTTATGTCAAGGTGGACAGCAATTGAGTTGCAGCAATTCTGGACAATCGTGATGCCACTTTATATGTTATGTCATGACTCTTTTTCCATTTGCATCTCCGGTTGCATCTTTTCCAGACTGGACTGTTGATGGAATAATGGCACATATTCACTCGAAGAAAGCAAAAACATTGATATGTTAGGATTACCTTGAATGTGCTAAACTTACAGTTATGGTGATTAATAAGTTCATTTGAAATTCCATTTGCCTGAATTTCTGAAATTAGATATTTCTCTGTACTCAAAATCATGTTTCAGAGAGAAAAAGTTGCAAGAGAGTTTCTTGCAGTTGAAACCAAAGGGGAAAGAGGCTGTCGAGAAGGGGGCTACACCAAGGTACTCATACCAACAGTGCATCAGCTATTAAATGGTCTCATGTGTCTTATGAAATGTGTGTATCTGCAATATTTTACAAATGCCAATTGCTAACTTCACAAATTAATACCATTAAAAATGCTCTGTCTTTGTGCATGAAATTCACTATTTTCGTTTGTTTCTGATACTGCTACAGGCCATTACTTGCAAACCTGAGGATGGAACTATGTACTCCAATAGAAGCTTCTGTTGGGCTCACTTGAATGAAGGTCATAAAGCATTAGTAGATGCTACGAGATGTGCAATGTTGAGGCTTGACTGGCCAAAAGCTTTTTATCGGGTTGGAATGGCATTTATGTTACTGAATGGATCATACAATTGATTGGATCCAAGTTTAAATTCTTTTTGGTCTTTTTTAGTCATAATTGAATGGATTATACAATTGTTAGGAGGATTTAAAATACTATTAAAGTAATAAATTAAAATTTTTTATATTATATCTATGAGCAGATAAATTTTTTTTTAAAGAATTATTTTGAAATAGCGGAGTTTGTGTACTGAAACGCCGCTATATTTAAGAACCCCTTAAATATAGCGGCGTCCAAACGCCGTTATATTTAATTTGAGATTTTTTTTAAAACACTTTAATATAGCGGCGTCTAAACGCCTCTAAATAGCGGTGTCTAGACGCCGCTACTATAAATCGCGGCGTCTAGACGCCGCTACTCTAAATAGCGGCGTCTAGATGCCGCTATTTATAATTTTGAAAAAAAACTTATATGAGGGGCTAAAGTGTGTGACGGCGTCTATACGCCTCTATATGACGGTGTTTAGACTCCGTTATAGAGATAGCGGCGTTTAAAACTAAGACGCCGCAAAATAACAGTAGTTTTTATAACGGCGCCTCTGGCGGCGCCTTATCAGACGCCGCTACTTAGAATAACGGCGTTTAAAAACGCCGCTATATGTAAAAAAAAAACGCCGCTATTTTACTGTTTTTCTGTAGTGGTGGAAGAACCATGGTGTTTCATTCCTGAAACCCCTGCAAAGGCTCCTTTAAAATTGTCACAAACCAGAGAAAAAAACTTTCCAAGTATGAAGAGGAAAATAGTAATGGATAGGAAAAACTTTTGAGGTTCTCTGCCGATTGGTTTTGTCTTAATGATTTTTTATTAACCATAGCTTTTTTTCTTTTCTTGACATATTGTGTTCTTACAGAGGATTGTGTGAAAACGCCTAAAAGGAGATACATGCAAAGATCGATGATAAACTAGCACCAAATGCTACCTACTTTCCAAGGGGAAGGAAAAGAAATCACAAATCGCTAACACTCCAAAGCACGTAAAATGCATACTTTCAAAGTAGACCTTTCTTAGTCACCAACCCATATTACATTTGGAAGATCTATCGAAATTAGAGGATAACGATTTACAGTCCAAAATTGTAATTCTAATTTACATTAATAGTAGTTTTTATTTTTTTCATTTTTTCATCCTACACTTATTCAAGATTATGAAATAATTCAGCTCTTATTAGGTTTGAGTTTCTCATTTCTCCAACCTGCACGTATCCAAGCATGTTAACTGATCGAGCCAAAATTAACCCTATTTTTATGATCATTTTCCTATGCTTTTTGGTATTTTTATGTGTCATTATGCTCTATTTTGCAAGTATTTGTGATTATAGGTCTTGAAGAGAAGAAAAGCGAAAATTTGTTGTTTTTCACTCTTTTTGGAGCTATTTTGATGACTTTTTACACAAATATGGATTTAGCATTTTTGAGTGAAGATTTGGAGGTTCGAAGTTCGTGATTGAAGACCTTTTGGAGTCAAATTTAAGTCATGAAGATCATTGAAGGAAGATTCCAAGGTGAAGAACTAAGAACGAGTTTAATTGAAGAAGGAAAGAAGCCAAGCCAACAAGTGATTTTGTCGACATGGGCCCAAGGCTAATCCACATGGGCGCATGACCAAAACCAGCTGGGCCTCCAGCTGGAGTCAGGCTGCCCTATGTCGTGCACGCCCTAGCCCTTGCCGATGGTGATGATGCTTCCTTTTCCTACTTGGATTTGGATTCTGCGCAGTCTTGGTAAATCAGTCATAACTTTTGATCCAACCCTCCGTTTGAGTTGTATCAAAGTTCATTAGAAAGAAGACTCAGAGATCTATAACTTTGCTTTGAAGCTCGAAGCCCAGTTCTGTCTTCTTCAATTCCAAAATTGCCCCTGAAGTTTCTGTACAATATCAGTTTTAGGCCCAAGTACGATTTTCACCTTAATTCAGCCCAAGAAGACTTTCAATTCAACATGGAGACCAAGTTAAGAGGTTAAACCATCTTATATCTTGTTGATACCAATCCTAAGTCTACTTGGAGTCCTAGATAGTCCACTATAAATAACAACCTTATGTTAACCCTACAATAGACAATTATCTTATTCTCTTCATCTATTATTTTCCTTAAGTTATAGTTTTAGGTTTAATTTTCTCTCTTAGAGAGAGAGGCTATCGACAACCCTAGGGAGCCGCCTAAGGGGAGGTTTCAGCCTATGTTTGTAAGTTTCTCTAAGTTTCTCATGGATTCTTCCAAATCCATGAGTAGCTAAATTCTTAATACTTCTTTTCCTTTGGAAATTTCAATCAATTAATTATGGTGAGATTTGTGTGCTTATAATTTGATATTTGTTCTTAATTAAATATGTTTATTAATCTCTGTTTTATTTGATGATCTTTATGATTATTGATTTAGATGGTCACTATTCATATAATTAGATAGATCTATAGTTAAATCAAGCTTTGAACGACCCATTCAAGTTTGATTGTGAGGTAACAAATTGAACGCCACGACCCATGGGTTCAATGGGATTAATAAACCTTATTTAGAACTATGTCGTCCCAGCTAGGAAAGAATAGGTTTCGTTATACTTTTTATGCATATGTGAATTATTGTTCTTAATGCTTTGTTCTTAACGATTTTTAAGCTCGACCAAGGAAATAATTGTTAAGAATAATATGGATAATTTAGGCCTCACAAGGGATATCTTATCTAATATACATGTTAGAGATTTATCTCTAGACCAATTGTTTAATTGAGGATTATTAGAATAAGTTTGTTGATGTTTTACATGATACTTAAATCTTTTGATTGAAGGTATCATTGGTGTAAAATTAATCTGACTTATTTTGATAGTTAGAATATTAGATTCATCTTTTAAGTCAAGGATCCATAGTTATATTAATTGATTTCTACCATTGGAGAGGAAGTATGTGTTTTAATTATTGTTTTTTTATGTAATTGCGATAGCTTTAGTTTAATTTAGTTTAGGTTTATTTTTAGCTTAATTGCTTTTCTTAATTGGTATTTTTAATCCCCTTTATTTTAAGTGTTTTTAAGTGATTCTTAGAGAGAATTTATCTTTTGAGAGTCTATTCCCCTTCTCTGTGGGATTCGACCCTTGTTTGCCCTATCTACTTAGTTAGGTTTTTGTGGGGATTATTTTTATGATTTGCTGACAATCGGTCATTTACATAGCAGTTGTTTCAAGCTGATGTTGTATAAATTTATTTCACGTTATGAAAGGGGATGCAAAGGAAAGTCTCAAAATCACAAGGCGAAGAACGAAAACAAATGCATCTTCAGCTCAATCCTCCCCCTTGGTTTGGGGGTCGAAAATGGTTGTACAATTAATATAATTTGGTATGTTTATCTTGATGAATATGTTTATCAATCCCTATTTTATTTTATGATTTTATTATTATTGATGTAGATGGCCACTAATGATTTAATCGTTAAGAGTATTGCTAAATCGAATTTAGTCCTAACAAGTTAAATTTGATTATTTGTAGCAAATTGAGCGCTACTAACTATATGCTATTTGGGATTGTCAAACCTTATTAAAACTAAGCCGTGAAAGTTAGAAACGATAAGTTTGGTTATATAATTATGCATGTGTGAATTGATGTTCTTAAGGCTTTATTCTTGATAAATTTGAGACCTAACCAGTATAGAAATATCTTGAATAATAGGGGTTTTATTGCTGTGATATGGGTAATTCTAACAAACATGCTAGGGATTATACCTAAACCAATTGTTCAATTGAAAGTTGCTAAAAGAAGTAGGTTGATGTTTTATTCCTTTTGAAAATTGATGACTCGGTCTAAGTGTAGATTGATTTAGGGTAAAATATGATGCTTACCTATTTTGGCAATATTAATATCAAATTCATATTTTGGGTCGATGATCCACATCCTCATTGATTGATTTCAAGCATAGGAAGGGAGGTATGTTTTTAAATTGATTGTTTTCTTAATTATAGTTCAACTTGCTTTTACTTTGTTTTGTTTTTGTTAGGGGTCAATATTTGACGGGTCCAACATTTCATAAAACCCCTATTTCTACACCAAACTTGTTCCCCTTTCTAGCCCAAATACAAATAAGCCCAATAAATATCGAAGGGGACATTATTTGTTATCAGAGGGGCCAAATTATTCTTAAAGGGGGGAAGTGCTTAGTGCCTTCATAAGGGCCTTGTTGCCCATGAAGTGCCTCTATTTCTTTAAGGCCCATTTAAAATCCTGACACCCGAAGAATAGATTATTCCTCCTGAAATATTGAGTCACTATTGGCCATTTAGCATTGATCTCCGGAGCACCATGTATTAATTATCCCCTGGTGCAGCCTTAAGAAAAGTACCAAGTTGGGAGTGGCTCTCTCAACCTATGGTCACTAGTGCGTGTGTTCCACCGGTAGCGTATACCCTTCTAGATAGCACAAGATTGCTTTAGCCACCAGGAGAAAAGTTATGCAAGCCTTTAAGGTGACAAAGCCCCCATGGTTCTTCATTATTATTTCTAAGGTGTAGCGGAGGCAGCCAAAGGTGTAGGGTAGTACTCTCACCTAGCCTTCCTCATCACATGGTTTAGATTACCATGATCCAAGGTGTAGCGGAGGCAACCAAAGGTGTAGGGTAGTACTCTCACCTAGCCTTCCTCATCACTTGTGTAGACACCCGATTTTGCATTTAGCGTCATTACGGACAATTTGGAAATAAGATTTTTGCTTACTGACATGGGCTTCTCTCCTCTCAACCTTTTTGTTTTGGGCTTCTAGACCGAGTTCCCTCTAATCCTATCTCATTTATTTGGTTTGGCCTTCCATTGCTTTGGTCCTACATTTTTAATGTCCAATTGGGCCATTGTCTTTTAGTTCACATCCATTTTGTTTTTGGGCTTTGCACTTGGGTCTTAAAACTATTAGCACCTTCATGGGTTATTGATTTTGGGGCTCTGAAAACCAATTTTGGTCTCAATAGTAAAACAAACCCATTTCATTTATTTTATTATTACAAAAACAAAACAAAAAACGAGAAACAAAGATTGTTTTTTTCTTCAGTGCACGCTTTCCTCTTTTTCCACCCTCTTGTCTCCTACAAACAAATATTAAATGGGATCAGTTTAAGAGGCAAAAACCAAACATATAAGACAAAGGTAAGCTTTGGGAAGCCACAAAATGCAGCAGAGCATACTCTACAAACTACAACAGCATACTCTACTTGATAGAGATTAGGGGCAAAATGATCAAGAAAGATTTCAAGTCAGGCCTAAATGATCAAGATGCTTAAGCATGCATTAGCAAACCTAATGGACAGTCCTAAGTCTAAACAAAATCTGCAGCCACAATCCCAAAAGCAAACAAAGAAGGATCTTGCAAGCCATAACTGCACTCAACTTGAATTTGGCTATAAAAAGCCTCATTTTTTTTAAGGGAAAGGGGGAACCAAAAAAAAATCAAGCCAAGAAATCACACACTAAGCAGAGAAATCAACAAGTCAAAATAAAAGCACAAAAAAGATTTCCATTTCCAAAAGAGCAAAAAAAAAAAAAGTTTCCATCAGTTGTCTAGTTTCTTTCTTCAAAGGAACAAACACAAAAACATTTCTTTTTTGGAAATTAGAAGACAAAAAAAGGCTTTTATTTCTTATTTTCGGAATAATAAAAAATGAAATTTAATATCCACAAAGGGGGTTTCGGGTTAGTGTAGATCTAGGATTTTTGTGGTGGATTTTGGTGATTTCGAGGTTAAATTTGGGTTTGGGAGTAAACAAGGAGATTTTTTTGTGTAATTTTTTGAATTTTCCGACGACCGGAAAAGTGACCGGCGGTGGTCGGCTTCCGGGTTGGGTTTGAAAGTTCTTGGGATGATAAAAGTTGAGAAAAGGCTAATTGGATCTTGGTTTTGGAGAAAAAGTTGAGAATTTGGTGTTTGTGCTTGGTGTTCATGATAAAAATGTCATTTTGATATACTTTGGGCTGTTTTTCTAGAGAAAAGTTAGAGGTTTTGGGATTTTAGAGAGAGGAGCTCTTGAAGTGAAGTTTTTAGAGAGAGAGAGTGAAAATGACAAATGAGCAAAATTGAGGGAAAAAAAGAGGCTTTTATACTAAGTGAAGTTGGAGCGACCAGAACCGGCTAGGAGACCCGTTTGTCAACCCGCTCCGTTTGTGGTGGTTTAACTGCATAAAACACCCTCAACAATTTGTCTTGCTTCAGGTAAGTCCCTCCACCTTCATTTTTATTTTATTTAATTTATTTATTTCTTTTTCTTGTAATTTGTTGAATATTTATATGTTTGGCAATTCTTATTAATTAGACATCATCTAAAGAAAACAAAAAAGAAAAAAAGAGAAAAAGAAAAAGAGAAAATAAATTGATCCTTAGTATGTAACTTGTAGTTGTTAAGATTAAGGAGTTTTGGCTAATTTAGTTTTAAATGCAAAAGTAATTAGAAATTGTGGTAATTTAGAATTCAGAAATAAAAAGGTTAGAAATTAATGGCTTAGTGACTATAATAGCAAGTAGATTAATTGGAATTAGCAAAAAATTAGTATTCTTTATAATTAATTAGGAATTTCATTAGTATCATGCATCATTGTTATATGTTATTGATCATTTTGTAAACAGCCACTTATGTCTGACAATGGGGTCCTCGAAAGGGATTCCCTTAGCCGAGACCGCTTTATAAATCGTCCCATTGGTTGGATCGCAATTTATGGAGTTGATGCGTCAAGGGCTTATCATGGTCTTGAAGAACACAATGGAGACAATGGAGATCATGGAAAGGATGCTCAAGGAGTGCAAGGAAGCATGGACAAGCTTAACGGAGAGGATGGAATCGCAATTCACCATGGAGATGTCATAAAGATGCCATTTGATCCTTTAAAGATGCCTTTAGGTCCGATGACTAGAGCAAGGGCTAAGAAGTTCAAAGATGCTTTAACAAGTCTTGTTCGACATCATCTTGAAGGTTTGAAGTCCATTGAAGATCAATTGGGAAGCATTGAAGTTGATAAGTCTAGGAATATTCCCAATGATTCCAATTTATTCACCCTACTTGAAATTGTTGAACCCTAAGGCTTGCATTGTGTAATTCGGCCATATGGGCCTTAATTCTATCTTAGTTTAGCTATTTAATTTGTTTAGATGACATTGGGTTGGGTCTTGTTTGACTAAGTCCAATCTTTGCTTAATTATGTAATGTTATTTACTTTTCCTAGTAGAACAAGGCTTAGGCTATTTCGTTGTTCTTTCCTTTATGTATTGCCGCCCTTAAGGCTTTAGGATTAGGGGAGGATGTCGACTTTATGCCTATATAAAGGCACCATCCCCCTCTTGTAAACATAAGTCAAGTTATCAATAAAACTGAGAGGTTTTTTCACCCATATCGATTATTTGGCTTCATTGTTCTAGTTTGAGCAAACTTAGGGTTCTTCAATCTTGTAGAGTCCTAGCAAACAATTAGGTTGTGATTGCTTAATTGTTTGTGAACTTTGTGATCTTAAGTAGTCAATTGCTGCTCTAATTGAAGACTTAAGGCCGACGAATAAAGAGAATTGCTTAGGTGAAGGTCATTGATTTTACTCATCCAGAAGAGTTGGTGTTTCAAGTCGACTTTGGTGGCTATTCAAAGGGTAGATTTGAATCTAACACAACTAGATTCGTATCAATTGGTAATCAGAGCATAGGTTGTCATCTTTAATCGGTAAATCTATCCTTCTATTCATCTATCATCAAGTTTTTCATCCATCACATCCATCTAGTTGAAAATTCAAAAAGAATCAGAAACTTTGAAAAATCATAGCGGATTCATCTTAACTCCGTTTGCTTTGAAATTTTAGATTGGAAGTCCTTATAACAAGTAGTTATATCGAAAAATATCAAAAAAATAAAAAAAAGTTTCGACCAGAAACTTGTGATTTTTGTTCTGGATTCGTTTGAGCTCAGAAAGCTTTGAAATTTGAGCTATAGACTTCTTTTAGTGTGATCTTTCTGGAAAAATATTGAAAAAAAATCAATAAAATATGTGGTGTTATCGATATTTTTCAGATTCTAGGGTTCTTGATTTGGGAATTTAGGGATTAGGGTTTTCTATTGTGCAATTGATTCAATTGGTTGCAAGTAACCCTAATTGATTGTGTGATTAAGATTCTTGGGTTGCTTTTGCTGTGAATTGAAGTTTAATTTGAAGAATTTCATGTTACAAACCCTATTGGAGAAAAGTGGTACAAAATTGGATCTAAGTGGTACTAGGGTTTTCTAATCGATTTGAATTGTTTGATTTGTGCTTGAATTGAGTTTTGTGCAGCAAATTTGGAGAAGGAATTCGACATAAAAGGCCTGCATAAGTGGTTTTGCTTTGGTTTAGATCACTTTCCTTTGATTCACAAAAATTTTGCTACTAATTGTTTGTTCCTCAAGCAGGTCACGAGAAGAAAGGAGAACGACAACAAGCTCAAAGGCAAGTTGTTAGGAGAATGGATCGTATGGAGAGATTGAGGCAACAAGAGCTTGGAGGTCAAGCCATCAATGAAAATTTGCGGCCTAGAAGAGGAGTTGAAAGAGAGGAGCCTAAAGATAACATCAAGTACAAAATCCCTAAATTCAATGGGAGAGGGTCACCGGCGGATTACTTGGAGTGGAAATCAAAACTGGACATGTATTTTGATTATCACCCTTATGCCGAATCTAAGAAGGTGCAAATTGCTATCCTTGAGTTTGCGGAGAATGCTTTCAATTGATGGAATCAATTGGTGTAATCAAGGAGAAGAAATTTGGAGAGGCCTATTGAAACTTGGTTGGAATTGAAGAGTCTTATGAGAAAGAGATTTGTTCCAAGTTTTTATGTTAATTCTTATAATCAAAGCTTGCAATCTTTGAGGCAATGAACAAGGAGTGTTGATGAGTACTACTCGGAGATGATGTTGTTGATGTCTAGGGCCGAGGTTGATGAAGCTCCACAAGCCACCATGGCTAGGTTTATGGCGGGTTTGAATAGAGATATACATGACATAGTGGAGATGCAACAACACTATGATGTTGAGGAATTGCTTCAACATGCTTTGAAGGCCGAGAGCCAAGTTAAAAGGAATGGCACTAAGAAGAGCTTTGCATTATCATCAAGCTCTTGGAAGACTCCAATTAAGAAAGATGAGAAAACTTTCAACAAGGAGAAGGAGGTAGCGCAAAAGGGAGTGAGCCCTAAATTCGATTCTAAGTCTTCATCAAGTTCTTCTTCTAAAGCTCATGTTAAGTGCTTTAAGTGTCAAGGATTTGGACACTATGCTAAGGATTGCGTTAACAAGAAGGTTATGTATCTTAATGAGCATGATGAGATTGTGAGTGAAGATGAAGAATTTGCTCTAGGATCTAGTGGTGATGGAGATGATGAAAGGGGATTTGCGCATGATGATGAGGATGATGATGATGGTGCTACACCGGCACTCTTGAACTTAGTTGCAAGAAGAACTTTAAGTGCCTTTGTTAAATGAGATGTGCACAATCAAAGGGAGAATTTATTTCATACTTGGATGTATGCGTGTGGGAAGCCTAGTAGTGTGATCATTGATGGAGGAAGTTGTACAAACATAGCTAGTGTGTACTTAGTGAAGGAGTTGTCGTTGCCCACTACCAAACACCCTAAACCATATAGTTTAGGATGGTTCAATGATAGAGAGGAGATTAAGATTAACAAACAAGTTTTAGTTTCTCTTTCTTTAGGCAGGTACAAGGATGAGGTGCTATGTGATGTTCTTCCAATGCAAGCATGCCATGTTTTACTTGGTCGACCATGGCAATATGACAACAAGGTCCATCATGATGGTGAGACAAATAAGTATTCTTTTGTTTGTGGTAAGCATCCTATTACTTTGAATCCTTTATCACCTCAAGAAGCTTTAAAAGATCAACTAAAATTGAAAGAGGATTTTGCTCAATTGGAATCTAAATATAGGACTCAAGAAAAGGCTAAGAATGCTAGTTCTAGTGTGAATTGTGTTGAAAACAAATCTGTTTTGGTTGATAAGCATGCTAGTTCTAAGAAAGTTGTTAAAGATTGTATGTTAGCTCCTAAGAGTGAGATTAAAGAAGCTTTGAGTGATAATTCTTTTTTGATCTTGCTTTTGCTTAAAAATACACTTGTTGCTACTAACAACTTGGAAAGGGAGCTTCCAAGCAAAATTGTGTTTCTTTTGAGTGATTTTGTAGGAACTTGGAGATTTTGTGTTGATTATCGAGTTATCAACAATGTAATATTAGCATGTCGTGAGTTCAAGTTGCTACATGCTAAGTAGAGTGAGTTCATTCAGAGTTTTCCATATGTAGTGCGCTATAAACATGGTAAAGAGAATGTTGTAGCCGATGCTTTATCAAGGAGGTATGTCTTAATTTCCATGCTTGATTCTAAGTTTCTTGGATTTGAGTTTATTAAGGAATTGTATGCTAGTGATGTTTACTTTGGTGAAATCTTTAAAGCATGTGAAAATTTTGGGTTTGGAAAGTATTTGAAGCATGATGGATTTTTTTTTAAAGAATCTACATTGTGTGTGCCTTCTTGCTCATTGCGTTATGTTCTTGTGAGGGAATCGCATGAAGGGGGTTTAATGGGTCACTTTGGAGTTCATAGAACATATGAGATATTGTATGAACACTTCTTTTGGCCTAAGATGCGATATGATGTAGGAAAGCATGTTTCTAGTTGAAATGTTTGTTTGCAAGCTAAATCTACATCTAAGCCTCATGGATTGTATACTCCTTTGCCTATTCCTTATGAACCATGGACTCATATTAGCATGGATTTTGTGTTAGGTTTACCTCCTTCTAAGAGAGTTAAAGATTCTATCTTTGTGGTTGTTGATAGGTTTTCTAAGATGGCTCACTTTATTGCTTGTACTAAAACGGATGATGCCATTAATGTAGCTAATTTGTTCTTTAAAGAGATTGTTAGACTACATGGAATGCCTAGGACGATTGTGAGTAATGGAGATGCTAAGTTCTTAAGTCACTTTTGGAGGACATTATGGGCTAAGTTAGGTACTAAGTTGTTATTTTCAACTACTTGTCATCCTCAAACCGATGGCCAAATTGAAGTAGTTAATAGGACTTTGTCAACTTTGTTTAGGGTATTAATTAAGAAGAACTTAAGAACTTGGGAGGATTGTCTACCTCATGTTGAGTTTGCATACAATAGAAGCATACATAGCACTACTGGATATTCACCTTTTGAAACTGTGTATGGCTTTAATCCTTTAACCCCATTGGATTTGTTGAGTTTACCTTTGCGTGTGCAAGTCGACATGGATCGTGAAAGAAAGGCCGAATTTGTTAAGGATCTTCATGCTAAGGTTAGAGCTCAAATTGAGAAGAAAACACAACACTAGATGAAGGTTGCTAACAAAGGGCGCAAGGAGGTCATCTTTGAACCTGGTGATTGGGTTTGGTTGTATCTAAGGAAGGAGAGGTTCCCTGAAAAGAGAAACTCTAAGCTCTTACCTCGCGGAGATGGTCCATTCCAAGTCTTGGAGAGGATCAACAACAATGCATACAAGCTAGATCTTCCTAGTGAATATGGCAATGTAAGTGCTACTTTTAATGTTTTAGACTCATCCTTGTTTGATAGTGATGCAGATTTGAGGACAAATCCATTTCATGGGGGAAGGCATGATGCGCGAAGGGCTTATCATGGTCTTGAAGAACACAATGGAGACAATGGAGATCATGGAAAGGATGCTCAAGGAGTGCAAGGAAGCATGGACAAGCTTAAAGGGGAGGATGGAATCGCAATTCACCATAGAGATGCCATAAAGATGCCATTTGATCCTTTGAAGATGCCTTTAGGTCCGATGATTAGAGCAAGGGCTAAGAAGTTCAAAGATGCTTTAACAAGTCTTGTTCGACATCATCTTGAAGGTTTGAAGTCCATTGAAGATCAATTGGAGAGCATTGAAGTCGATAAGTCTAGGAATATTCCCAACGATTCCAAGTTATGCACCCTACTTGAAATCGTTGAACCTTAAGGCTTGCATTGTGTAATTCAGCCATATGGGCCTTAATTCTATCTTAGTTTAGCTATTTAATTAGTTTAGATGACATTGGGTTGGGCCTTGTTTGACTAAGTCCAATCTTTGCTTAATTATGTAATGTTATTTAGTACTTTTCCTAGTAGAACAAGCCTTAGGCTATTTCCTTGTTCTTTCCTTTATGTATTGCCGCCCTTAAGGCTTTAGGATTAGGGGAGGATGTCGACTTTATGCCTATATAAAGGCACCATCCCCCTCTTGTAAACATTAGTCAAGTTATCAATAAAATTTAGAGGTTTATTCACCCATATCGTTTATTTGGCTTCATTGTTCTAGTTTGAGCAAACTTAGGGTTCTTGATCGGTCGTTGATCAAATCACAAGATAAATTCCCCACAAACCAATTAACAAATAGATAAAACTACTTAGCTAGGGCAAGTAGGGGTCGAATCCACAGGGAAGGTATGAATCAAAGTTAAATCTTACAGAAGAAAATCTAACCTAGAAAAGATATTTTTGGGTTTTCAAAATAGATTAATTAAACTAGAAAACAATTAAAAGAAATCTAAACTAAAGATTTAAAATAGAGAGTTTGAGAAAAACAATGAGTAAAAACATACTTCTTCTCCTTTAGGCAACTACTTTGATCAAGTGAATCATGGATCATGGACACTAAACATAAATTTGGCTTAGATTGCAATCAATTAAGAATCATAAATTACTCCAAATCGGTATATAGCCTAAGACGTAGACATCAACTTTCGTCGAAACAAAGTAATCCTCTTAATATCCTAAACAACTCCATTTAAATAATTGGTATAGGAGAGGAATACTCGACCCTCCAACATGCTAAGAAGAATTAACCCGCATCTCACTGACGATTA
>AWWV01007015.1:0-17398 GCA_001974805.1 Corchorus capsularis
AGGTCATCTTTCAGCAGTTATCGAAGATGGCTGGAAAAGGTCATCTTTCTGAAGTTATCAAAATCGATTGGAAATAGGTAATTTTTCAGAAGTTATCAAAGTTGATTAGAAACAAGTCATCTTTCAGCAGTTATTGAAGTTGGCTGGAAACAGGTCATCTTTCAGATCTTATCGAAATTGACTGGAAACAGGTCATCTTTTAGAAGTTATCAAAATCGACTAGAAATATGTCATTTTTCAGAAGTTATCAAAGTTTTCTTGAAACATGTCATCTTTAAAAAGTTATCAACAATCGACTATGGATTGGTCCCTTCAAAAGTTCATAACGGACTAGTTCTCCTCGAGTATCACCAGATTGACCATAGGCTGGTGATAGGTCGTTGATCAAATCACAACATAAATTCCCCACAAAAAAATAACAAATAGAATAACTACTTAGCTAGGGCAAGTAGGGGTCGAACCCACAAGGAAGGTACGAATCAAAGTTAAATCTTACAGAAGAAATTCTAACCTAAAAAAGATATTTTTGGGTTTTTCAAAATAGATTAATTAAACTAGAAAACAATTAAAAGAAATCTAAACTAAAGATTTAGAAGAGAGTTTGAGAAAAACAATGAGTAAAAACATACTTCTTCTCCTTTAGGCAACTACTTTGATCAAGTGAATCATGGATCATGGACACTAAACATAAATTTGGCTTAGATTGCAATCAATTAAGAATCATAAATTACTCCAAATCGGTATATAGCCTAAGACGTAGACATCAACTTTCATCGAAACAAAGTAATCCTCTTAATATCTTAAACAACTCCATTTAAATAATTGGTATAGGAGAGGAATACTCGACCCTCCAACATGCTAAGAAGAATTAACCCGCATCTCACTGACGATTAATCTCTATTGTTCCTAATCAAACATTCACCCTGTGAAGAATCATAGGACAAGCATTAAGATTTACTTTTCCACATGCATGATAAATCAATACCAAACTTGCCTACGTCAATTTCCATCTCGGCCTAAAGATTTCGACAAGGTTTGATATACCATTGAACCTAGGACTCCTAGAATTACAATTGTTACTTGGACCAACTTTAGCTTGACTCAAGCTACTTGAATCTAACTATAGCATTCATAAATCTCAAGATATGTTGTACACCAAATCAATCAAAGTATAAACACATAAGATGAACCATAGAGATAAGAAAAGAAGTATAAAAGGTTTAGCTAATTCATTGATCAAAAGTACCTAAGGAAAAGAAGTATAAAAGGTTTAGCTACACATGGATTGCAAGCAATCCATGAGAGACTTACAATACTTGGAGGCCGGCTGCCTCCTCTCTCTCCTTGACTGTGCAAGACCTAGAAAACTAGGGCAAATTATGTAGAAAAGTATTATGAGAGGTTCACAAGGATTCTAGACTTAAGAGTGTATTTATAGAGGTGGCTTAGGGCTAATTTAGAGCTCAAACAAACCCTAAGGACGTGCTGGGCTGCTCTCCAAGTCTTCAAGCTAGTCCAAATAAGAATTTGGGCTTAATTGGATCAATCCCGCATAAAAGGCCAGGACAGTTTCTGTCCGCTGACTTCAGGGGCATTTTCGTCCACGAAAACATTCGAACTGGGTTTCGACCAAAACACGAAAGTTGTAGATCTTGGAGTTAGCTTTCCAAAGGCTACTAATACGGCTCAAACGGAGCTCTGGATCAAAAGTTATGGCCAAAATACAGAAAGTTCGCCAAATCTGGAAACAAGTGAAGAGGCTTCAAGGTGAAGACACGCATGGCTGCTGAGTGGCTCGCGCATGGCATGACCCCCGACTCCCCCTGGGCGCCCATGTGGATGGCTTGTGCGCCCAGGGCGTTGCTCTCATCCCCCATGTCGCCAGCGCCCATGTGCTTGCTGGTGGCATGTCTCGACTAGCGCTGGGCGTCCATGTGCTATGCTTGGTGCCACATGTGGTTTGCCTCGGGACCCATGTACTCCAGTGCTTTGACACATCTTGACATGTTTTCTTGCCTTGAAATTCAACTTTGCTCCTTTGCTTCAAACTCTTGAAAATCAATCTTATGATGATAAAATTGACTCTTCAAGCTCTTCAATCACGAACATATTAGCTCCATTCTTCATCCAAATTGTCCTTGGAAAATATTTGTGTAAATAATCATCCAAAAAGGCTCCAAAAAGGTACAAAAATGGTGATTTTGCACTTTTCTTCACTTTAACACCTATAAACACAAATATACCAAATATAAGGCATAATCAAGCATAAAATACCCTAAAAGCATAGGAAAATGACCATAAAAAGATGCATAATTTTGGTCCGATCAGTTCTTCAATCTTGTAGAGTCCTAGCAACAATTAGGTTGTGATTGCTTAATTGTTTGTGAACTTTGTGATCTTAAGTAGTCAATTGCAGGTCTAATTAAAGACTTAAGGCCGACAAACGAAGAGAATTGCTTAGGTGAAGGTCATCGATTTTACTCATCTAGAAGAGTCGGTGTTTCAAGTCGACTTTGGTGGCTATTCAAAGGGTAGATTTGAATCTAACACAACTAGATTTGTATCAGGATTGGCCTCGGTTAAGTTTCTTTTTACTTAATGATCATTTATCTCAGGAATTATAAAATGACATTCACGTGAGTTAAATAATTGGCTAATGAACATTTATTTCGACAATGGGTATCCCCGAAAGGGATTCTCTAGGTCGAGATGCCGCGTACACTGCGCCGGTGCATGGACCATAGTTTGCGTCGAATGTTCTCGGTTATATGTGCATTTTTTCTCAATAAATTGACGGTCCATGCATCATTTGCATCATGTTTAGAGGACCCACTTTAATTTTTAAATTTGGCTAAGGAAAATTTAAGAAAAACTCCAAAAAAAAATTAAAAAAGTAAAAGATTAAAAAATTTTGAAAAAATTTAAAAAAGGGATAAAAAAAAGGGAATAAAAGGTTTAAGGTTTGAGAAAATACCAAAAAATGAGATTGGATTAAAAGCAACCAATTTAGGAAAATTCAAGATTACTACTAGACTGTCAGTACCGTTTTTTGACGGGCGTTGTGGGGGTGCTAATCCTTCCCCATACGTAACCGACTCCTGAACCTAGATTTTGGTTCGTAGACCGTAATATTAGATTTAGTGTGTTCATTGCCAAGCTCAGGGTACATTATGTCTAATAGTCAATAGGTGGCTAATAACACCTAGGCAAAAAAGATTAGTGGTGACTTCCGGTCAATTCAGTCGTTGCAGTAGGGTTCCCGGACCCACATGTTTCGACAGCTTGGCGACTCCGCTGAGAACTTAGGTTAGAAAGTCAAGCTGAACTTAGGTTTGGTAATTAACAAAAGAATTTCCATAATTGGTTGCATTTGGTCTTGGTTTTGCATTTTTGTATTTAATCTTGTTTAATTTTATACATATTAATTTCTCTCACAATTTGATGTTTTAATATCTCCATGTGTTAAGCATGTTGGGTATTTGTTTGGGTAGTTTTAAGTTAAGGTTTGTTTTGTTCCTTCCACACACTCACATTTGCATTGCATGACATAAGTCCTAGACTCGGGCTATTCCTTTTTAGATGCGGGGGTAAAGTAGCAAACTCTTGAGGGACATTCATGTACCCGTATGGGTTGTGCAAAACACTTCCACTCAGATTGAACCCATCTCGTTTGGAGCCTATAAAAGGGTTAGAGATTGGGGTCCTTACTAGCCCAAAGATGGCATACAATTTGGACAATCTAGGAACCTTTAGAATGTGTCAAGCCTATCCCAGCATATAAGTGAGTGAATCCAGCTTAGCTAGTGCCAAACCTGTGAGGTTAGATTTAATCACTTGATGGAACAACTCTCACCTTCATCTCAATTACTGTAAATAATCTGACGTAGAGCGGGTAATGACTTTATGGGCAATAGGTAGACTTCCCGCCCAAGGGGCATTTTTGTCCTTTCGTTTTTATGCAAAACAAAGTTTTGTAAAATAAAAGTGGCATGGTTTTTCTTTAATTTCCAGTTGTTCAGTTTTAATTTGAGGTTGCTAACACATTTCCTTGTCTTCTTATTTTCCATTTGTTTATTTTCATGGCATCATGCATTTTCATGCATTCGTAAGGAAATTTTAATCGGGATTACAATCGGGATAAAAGATGCTTAGTTAAGGAAATTTTCTTGCAAAGTCATGTACTAAATATCCTTTAAAAGCTTAATCGAGTATCTTTTGTTCTCATTGCCCTATGGCAAATATTTAGATAATTCATGCATGTACATACTTCATTTCATTCAATAATAATGACATCATTTGTCATGCATCATTTGTTTGCATTAATAAAGGGTTTCTAATTCATGGTTCCATAAAAAAGGCCCCAAGATAGCTCGCCCAAGAAAAGAGCATTAGCCAACAAGACAGTATAATACCAGAGCTAGAGTTAAAAGGATGGATGAACAGACTGCAGAGATCCAACGGTTAAGAGAGGAAATGGTGCGGAGGGACGAAGAAGCAAGGCATCGGGTGGAAGAAACAAACGCTAAGTTTGAGCGTATGATGGAGATGATGGTTGCAATGACTAGCACGATACGAGGGAGTTCAGGGACAACAAATGATCAGGAAAGGACTACTGGGACAGAAACCACGCCAACTACGGGGGTAACGGGAAGCACAACTCAAGTCAACTCACAAATTCCTCCACTAGGCTCTTACCTTTTCCAGCAGGCCAATTAATACGTCCGAATGTGTCATCAACGGCGGATATGACATTTGAACCAGCTCCACCTACAGTCCCTCCATTGCTTTCTCGTGGGGGAAGCCACGTGCAAGTGGATGATTTTGCTGAAATTCTAATAAAGTTCCTGGAAATGAAGATCGAAGATGACCCTAGGAAGATGATTGAAGAATCTACTCAGAAAAGCTCAAAGGATTAAGTGGCAACCAGACGTACTTCAAGGGAGTAGATAAGGTGTCCTTAGTTACAGATCTAGTGTTGCCGCTAAACTTCAAACTTCCAGATCTTGAAAAGCTCGATGGTACCAAGTCCCCAGAAGACCATGTTAACACTTATGTACGCCAAATGCAGCCATATAGTGATCCGTCGTTAGCAATCAGAAAAATAATCCCCACAAAAACCTAAGAAAAGTAGATAGGGCAAGCAGGGGTCGATTCCACAAAGAAGGATAGTGAACTTTATCCCAAGAGCAAATCTTTTCTAGAAATTACTTTTAAAACAGAAAACAGGGGATTTAAAAGATCAATTTAAGAGAAAGCCGATTAAACAAAGAAAAGTAAATTAAATCTAAATCTATGGCAATTAATAAAGAAAACAATAATTAAAAGACATATTTCTTCTCTAATGGTATGAATCAATCAAATTAACTATGGATCCTTGATTTAAAAGATGAATTCAATATTTTATCTTTGACAACAACTGGCCTAGAAAAATTCTAACATGTATATTAGAGAAGAGGTCGGTCAAAACTGCAGTTATCCCTTTTATTCCTGCAGTGATCAATTACTTTTTCAAGGCCTAAAGATAACTTGAGAACAAAGCATTAAGAACAAAGTTTTTCGCACATGCCTACAAGTAGAACCATACGATAAGTAATTTGACTCACCTACCGATAAACTCATCCCATTGGGTTGCAGTCAAACATCCCCAATTTGCTACCAAACAATCAAACTCGGAGGTCAATCCTATTTGATTTAGCTATAGATCTATCCAATTACGTCATTAGTGGCCACATAAATCAATAACATTCAAGATCACAAAATAAAACAGGGACTTGCTTACTATCTATCAAGAACTAACATCAAATTATAAGCACAAAAATCTCACCATAATCAATTGATTGAATTCAGCAAAGGATAAGAAGTATTAAGAATTTAGCTACTCATGGATTTGGGAAAATCCATGAGCGGCATAAGAAAACTTACAAGACTTGAAGGCAAAATCCTCTTCTTGAATAATCTAGGGTTGCCGCACCTCCCTATGCAAAGAGAGGGTGCGGTACCATTAGCCTAAAACTAGAGAAAAACAAAACTAAAGAAAAGTAGAAGAAGAAAATTATGAGAGATTGTTTTCTAAGGCTACCTAAGGCGGGTATTTATAGTGGAAAAATAACCTAAAGACTCCTATTATACTTAGGATAGGACTCTAGGAGGTTCTAGGCTCTAACTTGGTCTCCAAGTTGGATTAAAAGTCTTCCTAGAGCAAAATCCTAGTGAAAATAGGATCTTGAAAAATTCTGGATTCGTGCAGAAAATTAGACAGCAATTTTGGACTTGAAGATGACAGAACTGGCTTTCGGATTTCAAAGGAAAGTTGTAGATCACGGAATTAGCTTTCCAACAGCTACTCATGGGCCTAAAACGGACATCTGAGCAGAAAATTCTAGCCATTTTACCGAGACTGCATTCAATCCTAATCCAAATAGGACTAGTTGCGGGAAATTGCGGGATTTGGATATTTCCTTGGATATAGGAGGCACAAATTGGGATTTTAACTCCAATTGTTGGCTTATATTGGCTGAGTATTATCCCATATAAAATATCAAAAAATCCATAGCTTCCGGGTCTCTTCTAAGCTTGTCTTCAATCCTTCGCAATTAAACTCCAAATCTTCAATTCTTGCTTCTTGAAATAATTCTTCAATGATCTTCAATTCTTCAAAATATCTTCAAGAAATCTTCAAACACGAGCTTCGAATCTCCAAATCTTCATTCCAAATTCCTAAGTCCATATTTCTGCAAAAAGTCATCAATTTAGCTCCAAAAAGAGTGAAAACAACAAGTTTTCACATTTCTTGTCTTCAAGACCTAAGAACACAAATACTTGCAAAATAGGGTTAAATTCCACATAAAAATAGCAAAAAGCATAGGAAAATGATCATAAAAATAGGGTTAATTTTAGCTCGATCATAATTTCCCCCACACTAAACCATTGCTTGTCCCTAGCAAACTAATGCAGAAAACTATAAAAACAAAACCTAAACTAATGCAAATAAATATTCCACTTTCGTAGGTGTACGACGACACTTAGCACGTGACGCAAGCCATTTAAACCTGAGACTGATAGCGTTACTCAAGAGGTGTTATGTCACCTGAGGGTTTTCTTAACTAGGACGACACCCACAAACATGTTGACTAGACTCGATAGACTCATGGGTTAGTGAAAAACTATAAACATACATTGGTTAAAAGGCTTTAAAAACCAATCTTTTCGAAAAAATCAATTTTGAATGCATACATATATCAAGGATCAATTCAACCATGAAATCAGAATAACAAAGAACAATAAGAGCACTCAATTCAAAAGATCAAGAAATTGCAAGCATCTTTATTCGTAAGTAACCATAATTAAGGTAGTTCTAGTCACTTATCATTCATCACATCCTATAACTACTTCCCATAAGCTTATGCCTTCATCTTTACCTCCATTACTCAAAAGATTGCATATTACGAATACAAATCAAGAGTTTCGCATGGGTTATAATGATTTTCAAAGGGTAATTAGATTTTAAGAAAAGTGAGGTTACTAACCTCGAAGTGTTCATGATGAGGGGTTACTAACGCCCTTTATTTTGAGGCTACTAGCACTTTAGAAGGACTCCTTCTATTTATTAAAAAGAGGGACAATATTTCTGCAAATCCATGCCTCTTATCCTCTTCTCAAGGGTTACTAACTCCTTTTGTTAAAGAGAAGAGTGACAACAATGGATGTTTTTTTTTGTTTTTATACAGAAATACCTCTTCTCCTCTTGTCATGAAAACACTTCTTTTTATGAAAACATTTTTTTAACTACCCTTTTCTATAAATAGTGCCCCACACTTATTCTTGACATATCCATAACATACTTTCATAAGTGTAATTTCAATAAAAATGAAACACAAGTTCTAGAAATAGGTAATCATAGAAGTAATCAATAATAAATTCTTATCACAAAACTTCAATTATAGCTAATTCTAAGAAATAAGATATCATGCTATAAATCAATCAATGAATTAAACATTCTTAAAAATTCTAAGTATGCATCACTCATAATCAAATTAATCACTTAATATATGCATGAAAAAGTCAAAATTTGCAAAATTTTCGAAAATTTTTTATGGAATTCTATGCATATAGACTCACTCCCCCACACTTAAAAGACATATTGTCCTCAATGTGTGAATTGAAGCATATGTGTGATAAGTTTGCCTCATAAGTGTGATGACTAAATAGATGTGCTAATGAAATACTTGGCTCACAAAGAAAGTGTCGACCCAAACAAGTAATTCAAGCAATTCAAAGCATAAATCATAGCATTCATAGCATATGAGTCATAATTAAGATCCAAATCAAAGTATAGAAAACATAGAAAAGGAATACAAACAACTAATTCAAATCAAGGAATAGGCAATATATCAAAGCAAAACAATGCAAAAAAAGAAAAAGATAGAGTTAAAGAAAACTTCTCTATTTTGGAATCGGGGTATGTGGCATGGGCTGATGCATGCATGACCGGTGGCGGCTTGGACATGGCCGGTGATGGCACGGTGATAGCCTAAGATAACTCGGTTATGGCCGGTTTGGCCAAGCAAGATGAGCGGGTGGAGCAGTGCTACCCAGTCCTGATCCGGGCATTGTGCAAGATGGCCAGTGGTGGCGCGGCTATGCCCGGGTGTAACTCGGGTTGATGCGTGCTTGCTTGGCCTTGGCTCGAATGTGGCCGAGCATGGCGCGCAAGAAGAGCGAATGAGGCCAGTTGTGTCGCGTGGGCTGGTGCGGCAGTGGCTGGTCTTAACCGGGTGTGGTGAGCGGGTGGCTGGTCTTGGTCGAGCCCGATGCTCGGATAGCCGGGCTATAGCCGGCCTAGCATGCTCGGGTTTGACCGGTCGTGGCCAGGCCTTATGTGTAGATGGTTGGGCTATAGCCGGACAAGTAACCGAGATATGGCCGGTCATGACCGACCGAGCTAGCTAGGTTGAATCGATCATAATTTGGTTAGGTTGGCTCGAAAAACTGAGCTAGCTAGTTTGGCCTTTATCTATCCCCTTTGGTGCGTTAGCTTCCATCTTTTGCTCCTTTCTTCTTGGCTTTCATTCGGTTTCCTTGGTTCTAAAACTCAACTCCTTTCGAATTCTTTTGGCAATTGTCCAAAAATTATGCTCCATTTGACCACCTTGTATCCTCAATATGAATCCTACCAAGAAAAAGAAAAATAAAAACTAAAAAGAAAATTAAAATGTTAGTAAATCTTTGGGTTGCCTCCCAAGCAGCGCCTTTCTTTAATGTCTCTGGCTAGACTTTCCTTCCTCTCCCTTTGTCAGGGTGGATCATACCACTTCAAAGCATAAAACAAATATGATGATATGGAAAGAATATGAGCATAAGAATAGGAAAGATAAAAGAAGAGATAAAGAAAGAAATAACCAATTTTGTTGAGGGCGACTCCATGAATGGTTAGGAATGACAATGCCATCTTTGTTGCCGTGAGAGGTTGATGCAACGAATGCTTTCAGCATTCTTGATTGGCACTCTCATCTTGCCTTTGAAAAGTGTCCTCTTGTTGGCAAATCTTCTTGTCTTCCAGAAAGAATTGTTCCACGTTGATATTCTCAAAGTAGTACGACTCAAGAAGCTTGTTGATTCCCAAGAAATTCAGATTTACATGTTCCAAAAATCGGTCATCAATAAGACTCAGCACACTTAATTCATTTAGCTTTGGAAGTCCAAGTTGCTCATCTTCTGGCTTGGCAAGGCTTTAGGAGAAGGTGAAGGGATGTCCATCTTGGCATCTTCTTGCGGTGCTTATGGTTCGTCTTGCACAATCTTGGGGACTTCCTTTGGTGGAGTAGGGACGCAGACTTCGTATGGCTCATCATTGCCTTCCTTGGAGAGAAATTGAAAGGAGTCTTGTAAATCAAGTTTATATGAAGCATTAATTGTTTCGCTTGATTCTCCTTTAACTTCTTTCACAGTTGGAACGTCTGCAACATCATGAAATCCATCTCCGATCTCACTTGTCTCAGAATGGACAGGTTTCTCCCGTGACAGTGTTGCTTCAATTTCTGGCTCCTGATGCCATTGTGTAGCTTTGGTTGAAAACTTCTTGCTTTTGATCAAAATCTGCTTAACCAACTTCCTTTTTTTCGTAGAAGTTCTTGAAAAGAAACCCCCATTCATCCAAGAGGGAAGACCACCACAAGCATCGTCTAACAGCCTTTTTCCGTTGATTTGCATACCAGAATATAATCTATTCAGCAGTTCATCTTCATGGATGCCATGGTTTGGAAAATTACACCATATTTGATTGAGTCTATCCCAAAATTGATGTACTTCTTCATCTGGCAACTGGTTGCAAAGCTCAAGTTGTCCTCGAACATTGTGTTGGCGTTTGCGTTAGAATTCACCTTGTGCTAGAGTACTAAGCAATCTCCTTGCGTCTTCAGGACTCTCGAGTTCCAAGCTTACTTTATTAATGTCATCAATAAGAGTTCGGTCGGAGTGAGACAACCCTCATAGAAACTCTTGATTAATTACCCTTTAGGTATACCATGGTCAACAAAGAACTCACACGTCCAATTGAATCTTTCCCAATATTTGAACCACTTTTCATGAGGGTGTTGTCGACAAGAAAGAACCTCCTTTTGAACATAACGTATCCTTCGCTCCCTTATTTGCTCCATTGTATCTTTTTCTGAAGTAACAAAAACTCAAAAGAAAAATTAGTAGTAAAAGTTCTTAAACAAAAATTAAAATTAAAAACGGAAAATATTTTTTTTTATAACGCAAAACCTAATTTTTTAGAAAAAACGCATTTTTTTTTTAGAAAATACGCAAAAAGAAAATTTCTATAGCAGATTAATTCTTGGATCTATTCTTACTTCCCTTCCCCGGCAACGGCGCCAAAATTTATGATCGGTCGTTAGCAATCATAAAAATAATCCCCACAAAAAGCTAACTAAAGTAGATGGGGCAAGCAGGGGTCGATCCCACAGAGAAAGGTAATGAACTTTCTCCCAAGAGCAAATCTTTTCTAGAAATTACTTTTAAAACATAAAACAGGGGATTTAAAAGATCAATTTAAGAGAAAGCAGATTAAACAAAGCAAAGTAAATTAAATCTAAATCTACGACAATTAATAAAGAAAACAATAATTAAAAGACATACTTCTTCGCCAATGGTATGAACCAATCAAATTAGCTATGGATCATTGATTTAAAAGATGAATTCAATATTTTATCCTTGACAACAACTGGCCTAGAAAAATTCTAACATGTATATTAGATAAGAGGTCGGTCAAAATTGCAGTTATCCCTTTTATTCCTTCAGTGCTTAATTACTTTTTCAGAGCCTAAAGATCACTTGAGAACAAAGCATTAAGAACAAAGTTTTTCGCACATGCCTACAAGTAGAACCATACGATAAGTAATTTGACTCACCTACCGATAAACTCATCCCATTGGGTTGCGGTCAAATATCCCCAATTTGCTATCAAACAATCAAGCTCGGAGGTCAATCCTATTTGATTTACCTAAGATCTATCCAATTACGTCATTAGTGGCCACATAAATCAATAATATTCAAGATCATAAAATAAAACAGGGACTTGCTTACTATATATCAAGAACTAACATCAAATTATAAGCACAGAAATCTCACCATAATCAATTGATTGAATTCACCAAAGGATAAGAAGTATTAAGAATTTAGCTACTCATGGATTTGGGAAAATCCATGAGAGGCATAAGAAAACTTACAAGACTTGAAGGCAAAATCCTCTTCTTGAATAATCTAGGGTTGCCGCACCTCCCTATGCAAAGAGAGGGTGTGGCACCCTTAGCCTAAAACTAGAGAAAAGCAAAACTAAAGAAAAGTAGAAGAAGAAAATTATGAGAGATTGTTTTCTAAGGCTACCTAAGGTGCGTATTTATAGTGGAAAATTAACCTAAAGACTCCTATTCTACTTAGGATAGGACTCTAGGACGTTCTAGGCTCTAACTTGGTCTCCAAGTCGTATTAAAAGTCTTCCTAGAGCAAAATCCTAGTGAAAATAGGATCCTGAAAAATTTTGGATTCGTGCAGGAACTTCGACAGGAATTTCGGGCTTGAATATGGCAGAACTGGGCTTCGGATTTCAAAGAAAAGTTGTAGATCTCGGAATTAGCTTTCCAACGGCTACTCACAGGCCTAATGCGGACATCTGAGCAGAAAGTTATGGCCTTTTTACCGAGACTGCGTTCAATCCTAATCCAAATAGGTCTAGTTGCGGGAAATTGCGGGATTTGGATGTCTCCTTGGATATAGGCGGCACAAATTGGGATTTTAACTCCAATTGTGGACTTATATGGGCTGAGTATTATCTCATATAAAATATCCAAAAATCCATAGCTTCCGGGTTTCTTCTGGGCTAGTCTTCAATCCTTCGCAATTAAACTCCAAATCTTCAATTCTTGCTTCTTGAAATAATTCTTCAATGATCTTCAATTCTTCAAAATACCTTCAAGAAATCTTCAAACACGAACTTCGAATCTCCAAATATTCATTCCAAATTGCTAAGTCCATATTTGTGCAAAAAGTCATCAATTTAGCTCCAAAAAGACTGAAAAACAAGTTTTCACTTTTCTTGTCTTCAAGATCTAAAAACACAAATACTTGCAAAATATGGTTAAATTCCACATAAAAATAGCAAAAAGCATAGGAAAATTATCATAAAAATATGGTTAATTTTAGCTCGATCATATAGCACGGATGATATGCTCATGCATTTCTTTCAGAGGAGTCTTGCTGGTTCATCCTTCAAATGGTACAATAGATTGGACCCTAGCCAGATTAAGATATGGGATGACATGGCCAATGCTTTCATAGAAGTATGGCTACATCGATGAGTTGGCTCCTACCTGAGAAACACTATTGAGTATGAAAAGGAAGCCGGGTGAAACCATCAAGGAGTATGGCCAGCGATTCAAGGACATGGCCTTGGAAGTGGATCCACAAATGAAAGATTCAGAAATAGGTAACAATTCTCTAAAAACACTGCCGAAGGAGTATTTCCAAGAATTGTACCAAGTAGCAACTAACACCTTTACCAGATTGATTGTGGCTCGAGAGGCTTATGAAGCAGGGGTTCGAAATGGACTGTTTGGGGATGCCGAAAGGAAAAGTCCCTCAAATCAAAAGAGAAAAGAATGAGAAGTTCATGAAGTTGGGCAAAGCAATTTCAGGCCAAGAAACCAAGGGCAGCAGTACCACCCACGACCACCTCCAAATTATGCTTACCCATACCAGTACCAGCCTTATGGATATTATTCACCTCCTCAACAAAACCCATATCCTTACCAATACCCGGGCAGTGTGAATGCAGCAGGTGGGGTGCCATCCCAACCGAGACCTTCTTATCCTAACCCTGCAACTTCACAACCCCCGCGACCAACTACTTCATCAGGGGTCAGTGGTTCATTTAAAGAGAGGATTCATGTAGACCAAATACCTTATACCGACACTGAGCTGTTACCTCAGTTACTACAGCAAGGATTGTTAGAGAGGTTGCCTTTCGCTCAACCATTACCGCTGGACCGTTGCCCTAGATGGTACAACGCTAATGCACATTGAGATTATCATTCTGGAGCTGAAGGACATGCAACAGAAGATTACATAAGACTGAAATATGTTGTTCAGGAATTAGTAAAGAGTGGAAAGCTAAGTTTTGGAATTGCTATTCCAAAGACTCAAGCTCAGAATCAGGGAGGAGCCCAAGTAACTATGATTGGGAGGGGAGAAATTGTGAAGAAGAGTATTGATGAGGTCATCACCCCTTTTAGTATAGTGTTCAAAGCCTTGGCAAAGGAGAAGATGATTGAGGTAGGAGAATTTGGAGAAGGGGATCTCGAGGAGATATGCCCGTATCACGGGATAGTGCATGGGATATGTGAATGCTCGGAATTCGAAGAAAAAGTACAAAAATTAATGGATGAGCATCAAATTGAGTTTAGTATGGAGTTGCAAGTCAAGGAATCGAATGCAGTGATCAAGGAAAAATCTCAACTTTTCGTTCCAATCCCATTAATGGAAAAACAAGGATCATCTACTGAAATACCGACTCAGATACAACAAAGGCCTATGGAATTCGTAGTGGTGTCTTCCCCACCACCACTCTCCTATATGGATGAACACCAAGTACCCAAAAAACATGAGTACCTTTTCTTTACATTGTCTGGGAAAGAGGGTAGTTCGACCATCGTTACTAGTGTCGGTCAAATAGCTATAAAGGGAAAGTTGATTTGCCAGAGATGGGTGAAGCGATAAAGAAGATAGTTACGGGATCACAGGAAGCAGTTGTTAATGACGAGTGCTCGAGGAGATGTGTTGCAGAGTGGGATGGAGCATAACCATACAGCTCTGCCTTATTAGTTTGGATATGTAATAAATTTTATCCCGACACTTATGCATAAGAGTGTCGGTGAACAATTCTATTTCAGGGCTTTCTTTTAGCATGCATTTTGTCTTATATGTTTATCATGAGTAATGAAATAAAGTGCATTTCAGAAGCTTTCATTTTCACTCACCCATTCTATTATTATTTTCTATTTGTTTTGCCAATTATATATATATTTATATTTATATTTATATATATATATATATAAATATAAATATATATTGTTCAGGTCGACTGACAATGAATTTAAAGACACGAAAGACAAACCAGGGTTCAAACCTGAAAATCATATTTCTTGCTAATGAACCCGACGATGAAGACACTGAGGATCAGGCTCTACCCTCAGACCTTTTGAGATCAAAACAGGATTCACTCCATAAGGAACCTACAAGACTAATGAACCGGGAAGCTGAAGAAAATCGAAATGTCCAAATCAAGACTTTGGAATAAGTGGGCCAAATTACCATCATGCAGGTCACTCCAACTGGGGGCGAGTTTCTCTCTCAATAAGTTCCCATTCAAAAAAAAAAAACTGGGCCTGAAAAAGAATGAGGTCGCAAGAAGAAAGAAAAGAAAAGTACTTGAAATCTCCAGAGGAACCCAACTAAGATGTTTTTTAAAAAAGAGTCATAAGTTTTCAAAATATTTTTCAAAAATGATTTTTCAAAAAAAAAAGATTATCAGAACTCGTTTTCGCGAAGAATGCCCTTTGATGAAAGTGCCCGATCTTGAAGTGATAAATGGCTTTCTTTCATATTCACTTCACTTGTAGAAAAATCCATAGTTGTCCTCTTTGAGCCTAATAAATTTCTTTTCAAATGAACCCTAATCAAGAATCACCCTCCACACTGGGGGCAAGAACAAAGAAGGATCAAGCTCAAAAGAATGGGTTTGCACTAAAAATTTGAAGTGGGGCGTCTCAAAAGCAACAAGTTGAGTTCACTCCAAATGCAAATCAAAGATCAAATGAAAAAGTGAATGAAAAGAGAAAGTTGAAGGCTGAAAAGGGAAGCATAAAGGAAAAATAGAGTCGAAAGTTGAAAAGAGGAAAATAAGGTTCGATAGCATTCTTCCTTACAAGAAAATGGTCCTTGTTCGAACACCCTTAAATAATTTTTGATCAAGTGAGGACATTAGAGAAGATTCTTCCTCAACAAAAAAAAACAGTCATTTTTGCAAAACGTTTTGGGGTCAAAACTTTTTTAAAAGGAATTTTTTTGGGCAAATTTGGAGTTTTTCGAAAAAAGAAAATTTAAAAAAAAAGAGAAAAGAAAAAGAAGCTCTAGGGTGAAAACCTGAAAAGGCAGTCTAGAGCAAGGATAGGAACTCAAGGAGCCTCCCAAGGCCTTGAACAAGGAAAGGAGTAAAGACGGAATGAATTAGTTCAAATCGAACGCTTGCAAAAGACAGCCCCAATGGAAATTGGAAGAGCACCGTCAATAAAAAACATGCTCCAAGAACATCTCTCAAGCTCAAAAGAGTAAGGGCCTGGTCCAAACTGAGTTGGGAATAGCAGCACCCAAAAACTATTTCTAAGAACCCTTTGGCAACATCACCAAAATCGTCGTTGGAGTATTCATTGTCATGAGGCGCTCTCTTTCTTATAATATATCTTATTAATTAAGTATATATCCCAAATAAAATATAGATGTTTTCAAACAATGAATGCTTTTGAATGCTTGCGTTTCATTTCATCAGTAATGAAACGCAAAAAAGGAATCCATGGAATTCATTGAAAAGGAATCCATGGAATTGTTCACCGAAACATTCAAAAAAGGAATCTGAGGAATAGGCGGTCACTGGGGGGCAAAGGAACTAGAAACTGAGGTAGATGGTATTCAAGAAGAGAGTGAGCCATAAGGTATGCAAGGCATGGCGAAGTGCGGGCAAGTTGAAAGTAGGTGATTTGACCAGCTAGTTACTCAATTAAGGGATTTAGGCAAAATACGCGGGGACCATGTGGGACAACGAATTTTGAAGTAAAACAAAATTCATAACATGACATGCATAATATTTGGCATACATCCCATGGTACCATACATTGGCATTGCATCCCCATGCATTTTAATACTACATCAAAGCACACTTTTTGAACAGGTGTCTTCAAGGATCCTCGTCGGAAGGCTTCAAGAAATCAGGGTTCTCCATCAGGACAAAGATCGAGATTTTCAAGTTGACCACAGACTGGTCTCTTCTCAAGTTTCAACAATCAACTATTGATTGGTCCCTTCACAAGTTGATAACGGACTAGTTTCTCCTCGAGTATCAACAGATTGACCAAATGCTGGTCTTCTTCTCAACATCAAACTCAAAGAAGTTATCAAAGTTGACTGGAAACAGGTCATCTTTTAACAGTTATCGAAGTTGACTAGAAACAGTTCATCTTTCAGCAGTTATCGAAGTTGGCTGGAAACAGGTCATCTTTTAGAAGTTATCAAAATTGACTAGAAACAGGTCATCTTTCAGCAGTTACCGAAGTTGACAGGAAAACAGGTCATCTTTCAGCAGTTATCGAAGATGGCTGGAAAAGGTCATCTTTCTGAAGTTATCAAAATCGATTGGAAATAGGTAATTTTTCAGAAGTTATCAAAGTTGATTAGAAACAAGTCATCTTTCAGCAGTTATTGAAGTTGGCTGGAAACAGGTCATCTTTCAGATCTTATCGAAATTGACTGGAAACAGGTCATCTTTTAGAAGTTATCAAAATCGACTAGAAATATGTCATTTTTCAGAAGTTATCAAAGTTTTCTTGAAACATGTCATCTTTAAAAAGTTATCAACAATCGACTATGGATTGGTCCCTTCAAAAGTTCATAACGGACTAGTTCTCCTCGAGTATCACCAGATTGACCATAGGCTGGTGATAGGTCGTTGATCAAATCACAACATAAATTCCCCCAAAAAAATAACAAATAGAATAACTACTTAGCTAGGGCAAGTAGGGGTCGAACCCACAAGGAAGGTACGAATCAAAGTTAAATCTTACAGAAGAAA
>AWWV01007016.1:0-27834 GCA_001974805.1 Corchorus capsularis
CTCCATTTAAATAATTGGTATAGGAGAGGAATACTCGACCCTCCAACATGCTAAGAAGAATTAACCCGCATCTCGCTGACGATTAATCTCTATTGTTCCTAATCAAACATTCACCCTGTGAAGAATCATAGGACAAGCATTAAGATTTACTTTTCCACATGCATGATAAATCAATACCAAACTTGCCTACGTCAATTTCCATCTCGGCCTAAAGATTTCGACAAGGTTTGATATCCCATTGAACCTAGGACTGCTAGAATTATATTTGTTACTTGGACCAACTTTAGCTTGACTCAAGCTACTTGAATCTAACTATAGCATTCATAAATCTCAAGATATGTTGTACACCAAATCAATCAAAGTATGAACACATAAGATGAAGCATAGAGATAAGAAACGTATTTAAACAGAAAAAGCTCAAATTATTAAGAACAAAAGTCTCACCATAGATTCATTGATCAAAAGTACCTAAGGAAAAGAAGTATAAAAGGTTTAGCTACTCATGGATTGCAAGCAACCATGAGAGACTTACAATACTTGGAGGCCGGCTGCCTCCTCCCTCTCCTTGACGGCGCAAGACCTAGAAAACTAGGGAAAATTATGTAGAAAAGTATTATGAGAGGTTCCCCTAGGGTTCTAGACTTAAGAGTGTATTTATAGAGGTGGATTAGGGCTAATTTAGAGCTTAAACAAACCCTAATGACGTGCTGGGCTGCTCTCCAAGTCTTCAAGCTAGTCCAAATAAGAATTTGGGCTTAATTGGATCAATCCCGCATAAAAAGCCCAGGACAGTTTCTGTCTGCCGACTTCAGGGGCATTTTCGTCCATGAAAACGTTCGATCTGGGTTTCGACCAAAACACGAAAGTTGTAGATCTTGGAGTTTACTTTCCAACGGCTACTCATATGCCTCAAACAGAGCTCTGGATCAAAAGTTATGGTGAAAATACAGAAAGGTCGCCAAATCTGGAAACAAGTGAAGAGGCTTCAAGGTGAAGACACGCATGGTTGCTGGGTGCGCGCGCATGGCATGATCCCCGACTCCCCCTGGGCGCCCATGTTGATGGCTTGTGCGCCCAGGGCGTTGCTCTCAGCCCCCATGTCGCCAGCGCCCATGTGCTTGCTGGTGGCATGTCTCGACTAGCGCTGGGCGCCCATGTGCTTTGCTTGGCGCCCCATGTGGTTTGCCTCGCGACCCATGTACTCCTATGCTTTGACACATCTTGACATGTTTTCTTGCCTTGAAATTCAACTTTACTCCTTTGCTTCAAACTCTTGAAAATCAATCTTATGATGATAAAATTGACTCTTCAAGCTCTTCAATCACGAACATATTGGCTCCATTCTTCATCCAAATTGTCCTTGGAAAATATTTGTGTAAATAATCATCCAAAAAGGATCCAAAAAGGTACAAAAATGGTGATTTTGCACTTTTCTTCACTTTAACACCTATAAACACAAATATACCAAATATAAGGCATAATCAAGCATAAAATACCCTAAAAGCATAGGAAAATGACCATAAAAAGATGCATAATTTTGGTCCGATCAGATGGTCTTCTTCTCAACATCAAACACAAAGAAGTTATCAAAGTTGACTACAAATAGGTCATCTTTCAGCAGTTATCGAAGTTGACTAGAAATAGGTCATCCTTCAGCAGTTATCGAAATTGGCTGGAAACAAGTCATCTTTTAGAAGTTATCAAAATTGACAGGAAACAGGTCATCTTCAAGCAGTTATCGAAGTTGGCTGGAAACAGGTCATCTTTCAGAAGCTATCGAAATTGACTGGAAACAGGTCATCTTCAAGCAATTATGGAAGTTGGCAGGAAACATGTCATCTTTCAGAACTTACCGAAATTGACCAGAAATAAGTCATTTTTCAGCAATTATCAAGTCGACTGGAAACATGTCTTCTTTTGTTGTTATCAAAATTGATTGGAAACAGGTCATCTTTCAGCAGTTATTGGAGTTATCGAAATCGACTAGAAACAGGTCATCTTTCAGAAGTTATCAAAATCGACTGGAAACAAGTCATTTTTCAGAAGTTATCAAAGTTGTCTGGAAACAGGTCATCTTCCAGCAGTTATCGAAGTTGACTGAAAACAAGTCATCTTTCAAAAGATATCAAGATCGATTGGAAACAGGTCATTTTTCATTGGTCATCAAAGTTGACTAGAAACAGATCATCATTCAGCAGTTATCGAAGATGGCTGGAAACAGGTCATCTTTCAGTAGTTATCGAAGTTGACTGGAAACAAGTCATCTTTCAGCAGTTATCAAAATCGAATGGAAACAAATCATTTTTCACAGGTCATCAAAGTTGACTGGAAACGATTGGAAATAGGTCATTTTTCACAACTCATCAAAGTTGACTGGAAACAAGTCATCTTTCAGCAATTATTGAAGTTGGCTGGAAACAAGTCATCTTACAGTAGTTATCGAAGTTGACTGGAAACAAGTAGTCTTTCAGAAGTTATCGAAGTTGGCTGGAAACAGGTCATTTTTCCGCAGTTATCGAAGTTGGCTGGAAACAGGTCATCTTTCAGAAGTTTTAAAAATTGACTGGAAATAGGTCATCTTCAAGCAGTTATCGAAGTTGGCTGGAAATAGGTCATCTTTCAGAAGTTTTCAAAATTGACTGGAAATAGGTCATCTTTAAGCAGTTATCGAAGTTGGCTGGAAACAGGTCATCTTTCAGAAGTTATCGAAATCGACTGAAAACATGACATTTTTCAGCAGTTATCAAGGCCAATTGGAAACAGGTCATCTTTGGTTGTTATCAAAATTGACTGGAAACATGTCATCTTTTAGAAGTTATCAAAGTTGACTAGGAACAGGTCATCTTTCGGCAGTTATCGAAGTTGGTTGGAAACAGGTCATCTTTCAGAAGTTATCGAAATCGACTGGAAACAGGTCATCTTTCAGAAGTTATCGAAATCGACTGGAAACAGGTTATCTTTTAGAAGTTATCAAAGTTGACTGGAAACAGGTCATCTTTCGGCAGTTATCGAAGTTGGCTGGAAACAGGTCATCTTTCAGAAGTTATCGAAATCGATTGGAAACAGATCATCTTCCAGAAGTTATCAAAATCAACTAGAGACATGTCATTTTTCAGAAGTTATCAAAGTTGTCTGGAAACAGGTCATCTTTCAACAATTATGGAAGTTGACTGGAAACAGGTCATTTTTCAGAAGTTATCAAATGCGATTGGAAATAGGTCCTCTTTCAGATGTTATCAAAACTGACCAAGTAAGTCCCTCCTCACTTCCATGTGAGTCCGAAATCTTTTTTTACCCTAAGGTGGTCTTCTCTTGCTTCCACGCAAAGCTACAAAGATTACAGCAAACTGGTCTTCTTTCTAAAAAATCAAGTTTTAAAAAGTTGGCATCAATTGGCCTTCTAAAAAGTTTTCAAAGTAGGTAACGGTTGGCCTTCTTAAAGTTTTGAGTTTTCAAAGTTGGCATCGATTGGCCTTCTCTTAAAAAACAAAATCTCGGAACAAGTTCGACTCATGGAGGCGGGTGTCTACGTCTTTGCGCACTTCCCAACTCTCGAAAAGCTCACTTCTCGATAGTTAAAAAGTTCGCAAAAAGGGGCAGCTGTAGACACCTGATTTTGCATTCAGGGTCATTACGGACAATTTGGAAATAAGAATTTGGCTTAGTGACATGGGCTTCTCTCCTCTAAACCTTTTTGTTTTGGGCTTGTGGACCAAGTTCCCTATAATCCTCTCTCATTTATTTGGTTTGGACTTCCATTGCTTTGGTCCTACATTTTAAAAGTCCAGTTGGGCCTTTATCTTTTAATTCACATCCTAGGTCTAAACAAAATCTGCAACCACAATCCCAAAAGCAAACAAAAAAGGATCTTACAAGCCACTACTACACTCAACTTGAATTTGGCTATCAAAAGCCTCATTTTTTTAACGGAAAGGGGGAACAAAAAAAAATCAAGCCAAGAAATCAAACACTAAGCAGAGAAATCAACAAGTCAAAACAAAAGCACAAAAAAGATTTCCATTTCCAAAAAAGAAAAAAAAGTTTCCATTAGTTGTCTAGTTTCATTCTTCAAAGGAACAAACACAAAAACATTTCTTTTTTGGAAATTAGAAGACAAAAAAAAAGGCTTTTATTTCTTATTTTCGAAATAATAAAAATTAAAATTTAATAGCCCCAAAGGGGGTTTCGGGTTAGTGTAGATTTAGGATTTGTGAGGTGGATTTTGGTGATTTTGAGGTTTGATTGGGTTTGGGATTAAAAAAGGAGATTTTTTGTGTATTTTTTTGAATTTTCCGGCAACTGGAAAAGTGATCGGTGGTGGTGGCAGACGGGGGTGGTAGTGTTGGCCGGTGGTAGTCGGCTTCCGAGTTGGGTTTGAAAGTTCTTGGGGTGTTCTTGGTGAAAAGGCTAGTTTGATCTTGGTTTTGGAGAAAAAGTTGAGAATTTGGTGTTTGTGCTTGGTGTTCATGATAAAAATGTCATTTTGATCCACTTTGGGCTTTGATTTCTGGGTTTAGAGTGTTTTTCTAGAGAGAAGTTAGAGGTTTTGAGATTTTAGAGCTCTTGAAGTGAAGTTTTTAGAGAGAGAGAGTGAAAATGACAAATGAGCAAAATTGAGGGAAAAAAGAGGCTTTTATACTAAGTGAAGTTGGAACGACCCGAACCGGCTAGGAGACCCGCTTGTCAACCCGCTCCATTTGTAGTGGTTTAATTGCATAAAACACACTCAACAATTTGCCTTGCTTCAGGTAAGTCCCTCCACCCTCATTTTTATTTTGTTTAATTTATTTTTTTTAGTAATTTTTTGAATATTTATATGTTTGGTAATTCTAATTAGTTCTTATTAATTAGACATCATCTAAAAAAACAAAAAAGGAAAAAGAGAAAAAGAAAAAGAAAAAAAAATTGGTGCTAAGTATGTAACTTGTAGGAGTTAAGATTAAGGAACTTTGGCTAATTTTGTTTTAGATGCAAAAGTAATTTGAAATTGTGGTAATTTAGAATCCGGAAATAAAAAGGTTAGAAATTAATGGCTTAGTGACTATAATAAGAAGTAGATTAATTGGAATTAGCAAATAATTAGTATTCTTCATAAGTAATTAGGAATTTCATTTGCATCATGCATCAATGTTATATGTTATTGATCATTTTGTAAACGGCCACTTATGTCCGAGACATTGTGGTCCTCGAAAGGGATTCCCTAGGCCGAGACCGCTTTATAAATCGTCCTACTGGTTGGATCATGATTTATGGAGTGGCCTCGGTTAAGTGTCTTTTTACTTAATGATCATTCATCTCATGAATTATAAAATGACATTCACGTGAGTGAAATAATTGGATAATGAATGTTTATTCCAACAATGGGTATCCCCGAAAGGGATTCTCTAGGTCGAGATGCCGCGTACACTGCGCCGATGCACGGACCGTCGTTTGCATTGGATGTTCTCGGTTAAATGTTCATTTTTGCTCAATAAATTGACGGTCCAAGCATCATTTGCATCATATTTAGAGGACCCACTTTAATTTTGAAATTTGGCTAAGTATAATTCAAGAAAAACTCCAAAAAAATTAAAAAGGTAAAAGATTAAAAAAATTGAATAATTTGAAAAAAGGGAATAAAAAGTTTAAGGTTTGAGAAAATACCAAAAAATGAGATTGGATTAAAAGCAACCAATTTAGGACAATTCAAGATTAGTACTAGACTGTCAGTACCATTTTTTTCAGGCGTTGTGGGGGTGCTAATCCTTTCCCACACGTAACCGACTCCCGAACCTAGGTTTTGGTTCGTAGACCGTAATATTAGATTTAGTGTGTCCGTTGCCAAGCTCAGGGTTTATTATGTCTAATAATCAGTATGTGGCTAATCACACCTAGGCAAAAAAGATTAGTGGCGATTCCCGGTCAAGTCAGTCGTTGTGGTAGGGTTCCCGGACCCGCACGTTTGGACAACATGGTTTAGATTACCATGACTAACGGAGTGGCCAAGGCAGCTAAAGGTTTCTTACCTAGCCGTCCAAAGCCCGAGATGGTTTAATCTACCATGACCAAGACAAGGTCAAGGCCATATTGAGCCAAGGCAGCTAAAGGTTTTCTACCTAGCCTTCTTTGTCACACATGATCTAGCCCTTTATGATTAAAGGAGTGGCCAAGGCAGCTAAAGGTTTCTTACCTAGCCTTCAAAGCCCGAGAAAGCGAGTTCGGCTATACTCTCTTCCTCAAATTTTGAGATATAAACTCGATGTTGGGACGCCAGTACTATTGATTAGAGTGGCCACTATAGGAAATCATACCAAGATTAATTTCCTAGGTTTCATTCATTAAGACATATTATAACTAACTTTAGGACATGCATCAATGGTCCATGCATCTCCAGCAAGTACGGGCCTGCATTAAAGTGCACTGCCATAATTATTACAAGACTGCCCCAGCAGAGCCATCAATGAAGCACTACTAGGATGGGCAATGAATACTTATCAAGTGAAGCATTTGCTGTTTCGAGTTTCAGTGGAGTATTCTTATTCCTTTCTTATTTTTATTATTAAGCTATTTCAATTAAACTTATAATTAATTGCTTGGCTAACATTGTGTATTGTGTTCACCACTAGGGATTGACACGTGGACCAAGCCCACGATTTGAGGGATTTAGTTTGGAGTGTGGTTTGGTTGGTCACGGAGGGGCGGTTGTGTCCTGGTTACTCCCTTGGTCCTCTCTTAAGCTAAGATTGCTTGGCTGGCCTAAGAGTAGTACTATGGGAAGTCAATCAGGAGGGGAAAGAGAATTAAACTAAACATGCAAGGTTCAGAAGCTTGGCCACCAAGTTTCTCAAGTATTGAATGCGATGGAACTCCGACAGCTGCAACAAGCGATTGCCCGGCGGTAACATCACTTCATTTTCAAGGTCGAAGCTATTGTTCACTGGAAGCTTGCCGGAATAGTGGTAGACAGCTCATCAACCGCCTGGAACTTTCTTACTTGGAGGCTACTCCATCAGCACTGTCAATTTGACAACCCAACTGTTGTCATGTCATAAATGCTCTTGCTTGGAGGCCACACACACCTGACGGACAAGAGGCTGGTTCTTTTAACACTTGGACTATCGTCGGAGACTTGGACAAAAGCCACCACCATGGACGCCTATAAATAGCCTTCATCTCCACCAATTCAAAACAACAAGACCCTCCATAAGGTTATTCTGTTTCTCTTCTTCCTTCCTTTACTTCACAAATTCATCCCTTGAAACCCTTTATCCAAACACTCTATCCATTAGTCAATCTTTTTTACTCCGACATATCCTTTCTTTACTCTCTATATTTAAACATTATAACCGAAGCTATTTTACTCCTCATTTTACTCCATAGTCGTACCTCCTTAAAAACCTTATTTGTTCAACCATCTACAACCACAAGGCGCCACTTCAAACCACTGCCTCGCTCCCACACTTCAAAGAGATCTACACTTCCACTCTCCTCCATCCGGAAGTTGCAACAAGAGGAAGAAGAAGAAGAAGGCAACCGTGTTTAGCTTGAACTCTTTCCCAAGTGCAACCACCTTTCTTCCTCTCCCAAACCACTCTCGCTACTTCCTCTTTTCATCTTATTTTCCATATGCTTTTCCTCTATTCTATTAGTTTAGCTATTATGTGTCTGGTATTCCGCTTTGAGTATTGAAAACAGGGACAAACCGAGGAGCTCACTGTCGAGAAGCTCGTTGAAGCATGCTACTAGGAAGCTCGCTGACGCCCGCTGCTGAGAAGCTCGCTGACACTCGCTGCTAGGAAGCTGGCAGAGATACATCATATGTACAACAAGTGCCATTGACTTGAGAAAGGGTGAATTGGACCAAAGAGGATTTAGGGTATTCACCCGAAAGACTTCAGAACTCAGAATCAGGGGCAAAGATCAGTACCTTATCCACACTTGCTAGAGGAAGATCTAGCTGGCGATTCCATTTTCTAATTCACGGGTTGATTAGGTGCCACATCTTCACCAAGGTGCCACGTTATCCCATCCGATAAAAAGACCCCCAACATTTTGGCGACTCCACTAGGAAGTTTTGTTCTTCTGATGCTTGATTGCATGAGTTCGAGATCCAAGTGATCGGTCGTTAGCAAATCACAAAATAAATCCCCACTAATTCTTGCTTGGTAGCTAGGGTAAGTAGGGGTCGAATCCACAGAGAGACTGGTTAAATTCTTTTCCTAATCAATTGTCTTAAAAACAAATAAATAAAAGAGAGTTTTGATGTTTGAAAGTATGATCGAGAGTAAAGAAAATAATTAAGAAAACTAAAGCAATTAATAACAAATACCAAAGAAAAAAATTTATGAAAACAAATCTCCCAACATAGAATTAATATCACTCTTGACAAAATTAACATGGACCATCGATATCAAAGGGTTATGAAAACGATGGATAGCTTACGTAGGTAAAAGAAACAAATTGGAACATAGCTTTTCGCAATCAACTACCTTAACCCCAAAATAATTACCTTAGATAACATAATTGGAACATAACTTTTCACAATTAATTCCATTTTAATCTAAATAATTCTTTACCACTTTGGCTTAAGATTTATAAAGATTAAAGTATTAAGAACAAGTAATTTAAAGCAAGCACAAAAGCAATAAGAATATCACATACAAATTACTTTTGATTCATAAATCCCTTGAAACGAATTAGAATTAACTAACTCATATTCAATTGCTACCAATAATCAACCTAGTAGACTTCTATCTAGAATTGATTTAGCATATGTAAAACCTAATTTATCAAGAAAGGATCGATCCAATCCATAAAAACAAGGTAACATAAAATCAAAATAGAGATTTAAGAAATACCCAAATAAGATTTCATACATAAGTGCAAAAATCTCCCCAAGATAAAGTCAAGAGATCAATTAAATTCTACATTGGAGAAAGAAAAGATTAGCTACTCATGAATTGAGTAGACATCCTAAAGGAAAAGGAATAGAAAAACCTAGGAAAGCTGGCGGCTCCTTGCTCCCAATTCTTGTCCCAATCGTCCAACTCTTTTCTCTAGAGAGAAAAGGTGTCTATTTATACTAGACACTTAGGGTTAACTTAACCTAGGACAAGATAGTAATTTAAGCTCATTAAACCACCTTTAATTAGGTTTAAAGTCGTCCTCCAGGTTTGGGCTATCCCTTAGTACCGAATTAGGGTTTATCATATCATCTTGGGCTTGATTTATGGGCTTTTCAAGGTCCAGCATGTCTGCAGAAACTTCAGGGGCATTTTCGTCCATGATAACGGCAAAACTGGACTTCGACCAAAACACGAAAGTTGTAGATCTTGGAGTTAGCTTTTCAATTGGAGTTATGGATCAAAAGTTATGGCCAAAATACAGAAGGGTCGCCAAATCTGTAAACAGTTGGAGAAGCTTCAAGGTGAAGTGACGCGGGATGCTGCTGACGCACTCGCGGGTGTTGGCCCCGACTCCCCCTGGGCGCCCATGTCGTTGGCTTGTGCGCCTAGGGCGTTGGCCCAGGTCGCCTACGCCCATATGGGTGTTGGGTGGCGCTCCCGACTGCCGCTGGGCGCCCACGCGGCATGCTTGGCACCCCATGTGGTTTGCCTCGCGCACCATGTGCTCCAGTGCTACGACGCCTCTTGACATGTCTTCTTGCCTTGAAATTCAACTTTGCTCCTTTGCTTCAAACTCTTGAAAATCAATCTTATGATGATAAAATTGACTCTTCAAGCTCTTCAATCAAAACCATGATAGCTCCAAATTCTTCCAAGAAAGTCCATGAAAAACCTTTGTGCCAAAAATCAATCAAAATAGCTGCAAAAAGCACCTAAATTAACATATTTGCACAATCTTCCTCTTCAACACCTACAATAAAAAATGTATGCATTATAGGGCAAAATCTAGCATAAATACATTCAAAAGCATAGGAAAATGACCGTAAAAATATGCATAATTTTGGTCTGATCATATTTCCCCCACACTTAAGCTTTGCTAGTCCCTAGCAAACTAGCTAGTGTACTTCTCTCAAAAGAAAGGTTAAAACAATTTCAATTGCATACACATACTAAGAGATAATCTAACCATGAAATCAAGATACCAAAGAATAATGAGAATTAACAAGCATCGTCAACCTTAAGTAAACATAATCAGAGAAATTCAATTCACTTATCATCTTCTTCTTCACATGACTACCACTTACCATAAGCTTGCGTATGCATCCAACTCCAAAGAAAAAGTAACACCATGGATATTAATCAAGAATTAACATGGGTTAAAAAGGGTACTTATTTTAGGAAACAAGGTTACTAACCTTAGAAGTGTTCATGATTTAGGGTTTATTAACGCCCTTTTTCTTTGAGGTTACTAACACTCATTTTTTTCTTCTAGAGGGACAATACATCCCTAATTCCATGCCTCTTATCCTCTTTCCAAGGGTTACTAACTCCTTTTGTTAAAGAAAAGAGTGACAACAATGGAAAAGTTTTTTTTAAGCAGAAATACCTCTTCTCCTCTTTCGTGAAAACACTTCTTTAAAAAAGATTTAGCTACCCTTATACCCCCACACTCATTACTTGATATATCCATGACATACTTTCATACAGTAATCAAGATTCAACACAAGTTCTAGTAGTAATAAGTCATGAAAGCATTGGATAAATAAGCTCATATCACAATCTCAAATTATGCTTAATTATAAGAAATCAAATGCATGCTAAAACTTAATCAAAGATTAAAACATTCTTAATACTCTAAGCATCAATCTTTCACAATCAAATTAGTCACTCAACATGTATATAACAATTAAAATTGAATTTTCCAAAATTTTAAGGGATAAGGAACTACCTAACCAATCCTAAAACTAAACCTAAAGTTAATACTAAAACTAAACATGCAAAAATTATTCCACTTTCGTAGGTGTACGGCGGCACTTACCTCGTGACGCAAGCCATTTCAACCTAAGACTGAACGGGTACCTAGGAGGTGTTATGTCACCTGAGGGTTTTCTTAACTAGAACGATACCCACAAACATTTTATTAAAAACTAAGTAGACTAACATATAAAGCATTGACCTATCTCCTCCCCCACACTTAAACTCAACATTGTCCTCAATGTGAAAGTAAACAACAAAACAAACAAATTAAGGTTGCTTGCGAAAATTAAAGAGTTAAAGGTTGAGTGACATACCTTGGGTTGTTGATGAAGTTGTAACTTAAGCATAAAGGCAATGAAAAATAAAAAGGAATGGGGAAAGGGAAAACTTAATCGATGAAAAAGAAAAAGGGAGAGTTTTAGAAAAACCAATAATTAATATACTCCCTTTTTAGAATCACCATCTATCAAAGGCCTTGAAATCTATAAAAACAAACAAAACCAAATCAAACATAAGTAGAATCAAGACTAACTATAAAACAAATAAAAGGTTAGAGAAAATTGGGTTGCCTCCCAATAAGCGCTTGTTTAAAGTCATTAGCTCGACTTCCCCATTTGTCAATCTTTGGGAGGATAATAGACAGGATCTTTCAACTCTATTTCCTCAATCCAATTTGTTGGCATTGGCTCCAAGAATGGTTTTAGTTGGTGGCCATTGACCTTGAAAGACACTTTCGTAGTCATGTTGTGAACTTCAATAACTCCATGTGGAAACACTTTGATCACTTCATAAGGTCCAGTCCATCTTGATCGCAATTTCTCAGGAAACAGCTTCAGTCGACTATTATATAGGAGAACTTTTTGACCTTCGTGGAAAGATTTTCTCAAAATTCCCCTATCATGTAGCATCTTTGTCTTTTCCTTATAAATTATGGAATTTTCGTAAGCTTCATTCCTAATCTCTTCAAGTTCTTGCAACTGAAGTTTTCTTTGAAGATCAGCTTTGTCAAAGTTGAAGTTACATTGCTTCACTGCCCACCATGCTTTATGTTCCAATTCCACAGGCAAATGACATGGCTTACCAAACACAATTCTGTATGGAGATATACCAATTGGTGTTTGGTAAGCAGTTCGATAGGCCCATAAAGCATCTCCTAATCGTTGATTCCAATCTTTCCTTTGCACATTCACTGTCTTCGCAAGAATCAACTTCACTTGACGATTAGAAACCTCGGCTTGCCCACTAGTTTGAGGATGATATGAAGTAGATACCTTGTGGGTAACTCCATATTTCTCTACTAATGATTGCACTACTTTGTTGCAAAAGTGTGTACCTTTGTCACTTATGAGAGCCCTTGGAATTCCAAATCGATGAAGGACATTGTTCTTCAAGAACTTGACCACGGTCTTAGCATAGTCCTTCTCAGTAGCAACAGCTTCAACCCACTTGTAGATGTAGTCCACAGCAAGCAGAATATAATTGTTCTTGCAAGATGAAGGAAAAGGTCCCATGAAATCAGTCCCCCATACATCGAAGATTGCGACTATGAAGATTGGTGATTGAATCATTTGATTTCGTTTCGAGATATTGCCCACCTTCTGACATTGTGGACAAGTCTTGCAGAATTCATGTGCATCTCGAAAGATTGTTGGCCAATAGAATCCAGAATCCATGATCTTTCTTGCTGTCTTCTTGTGCCCAAAATGTCCTCCACATTCATGACTATGGCAAAATTCCAAAACAGCTGTAATCTCCTCGTCAGGAATGCATCGCCTTATAATTTGTTCAGGCCCAAACTTCCATAAGTGTGGATCATCCCAAACATAATTCTTAGCATCACTTACGATTTTTGCTTTAACTCCTCTGCTTGCATCTGGTGGTAGATTTCGTGTCACTAAGAAGTTTGCAATGACAGCATTCCAAGGAATTTGGGAAATAACAAACAATTGCTCGTAAGGTAGTGCCTCATTCAATGCAGTCTCCTCTTCATTTCCTTCAATTCTACTCAAGTGATCAACAACTAAGTTCTCCGCCCCTTTCTTGTCTATTATCTCTATGTCAAACTCTTGAAACAACAAAAGCCAACGCATAAGCCTTCGTTTTGCTTCTTTTTTAGACATCAAGTAGCGGAGTGTAGCATGATCAGAATAGACTATCACCTTAGATCCCAAGATATACGGCCGAAATTTCTCCAAAGCAAAAACAACGGCAATCATCTCTTTCTCAGTGGTGGTGTAGTTTTTTTGAGCAGAATCTAAAGTTCTTGAAGCATAACAAATAACATGAGGTACCTTGTCTACTCTTTGGCCTAGAACAGCTCTAATGGCGACATCACTAGCATCACACATAATCTCGAAAGGCAGATCCCAATCAGGTGGCTTCTCAATTGGAGTGGTGGTAAGGGCAACCTTCAACTTGTCAAAAGCTTCCTTACAATCATCTCCAAACTCGAATTCAACCTCTTTTTGTAGTAATCTACACATTGGGGCAGAAATCTTTGAAAAATCCTTGACAAATCTTCTGTAGAAACCAACATGTCCCAAGAATGATCGAATGTCTCTGACACAAGTTGGATAAGGCAAATTTTGAACAACATCAACCTTTGCTTTATCTACTTGCAATCCATCTTTCGAAACCACATGACCTAGTACAATGCCTTCTTTTGCCATGAAATGGCATTTCTCAACATTTAATACTAATTTAGTCTCAATACATCTTTTCAATACAAGTTCCAAGTTATGAAGGCACTTATCAAAATTATCTCCATAGACTGTGAAATCATCCATAAATACCTCCATTCTGTCTCCTATATAATCTTAAAAGATGCTCATCATACACCTTTGAAAAGTCGCAGGTGCATTACACAGACCAAAAGGCATTCGAGTGTAGGCATACGTACCAAAGGGGCATGTGAAAGTGGTCTTTTCTTGATCTTCAGGGGCAATTGGGATTTGAAAGTATCCTGAGAACCCATCAAGAAAGCAGTAGCAGGTTCGACAAGCTAACCTCTCCAACATCTGATCAATGAATGGAAGTGGGAAGTGGTCTGTCCTTGTGGCAGCATTTAACTTTCTGTATTTGATACACACGCTCCATCCATTTTGCAATCTTTGGGGAACTAGCTCTCCATCCTTGTTTTCTACAACAGTAAATCCTGATTTCTTTTGTACTACTTGGACAGGGCTGACCCATTTACTATTTGAGATGGCGTAAATAAGACCCGCTCCAAGTAACTTAAGAGCTTCTTCCTTGACAACTTCAGCTAAATTTGGATTTAGTCTTCTCTGAGGTTGCCTAACTGGAATAGCATTGTCTTCTAATCAAATCCTATGCATGCAAACAGAAGGACTGATTCCCTTGATATCAACGATTGTCCACCCAATAGCTTCCTTGTTTTCCCTGAAGACTCTAATCAACTTTTCTTCTTGCAAATTAGTCAACATACTTGAAATGATTACAGGAAGTGTCTCTTCATCTCCAAGGAAAGCATATTTCAAATCTTTAGGAAGTGGCTTCAATTTGACCTCTGGAGGTTGTTGAATCGAAGGTAGAGGCATAGGCTTTGGTTCCAAACGAACATAAGAAACTGATGCTTTCTCTTCAACTTCAGGGAGCGATTCAAGATCATGAATGGTGTCTTCCACTGTATCTAGCAACTTCACTTCTACTTTCTTAACTTCTTCCTTGTGCAAGCTATTCATGATTACCATTTTGAGGTCATCTTCATGGTTGAGTGAATTAACTTGTGCAACAAGGAGATCGATTTCATCAGTAGCACAAACAGAATGTTCTTCAACAGGAAATTTCATGGCTTTATAAAAATTGAACTTAATAACTTCCCCATCGAATTCCATGCTCAGATTTTCATTGTGCACATCGATTTTAGTCTTTGCGATCCTCAAGAAAGGTCTTCCTAGAAGCAGTGGTAAATGAGGAAGATCAAAGTCTTCATCATTCATCCTTAGGATGTAGAAATCTGCAGAGAAGATTAGTTTTCCTACCTGCACTAAAACATCCTCAACCAAGCCTTCAGGATAAACATTAGTTCTATCAGCTAGTTGAATGGTAAGACCAGTTTTAACCATAGGACCTAAACCTAGCATCAAGTAAATGGAATATGGCATGATATTTATTGAAGCTCCTAAATCACACATTGCTTTCTCTAGATTATTACCTCCTATATTACATGGAATAGAAAATGATCCTAAGTCCTTGCATTTATGGGGTAATTTCCTTTGAAGAGCAGCAAATATATTCTAATTCATGCATACATTATCTTTAAGCTTTCTCTTATCAGTGCACAATTGTTTAAGAAATGTTGCGTACCTGGGGACTTTCTCAATTACAGCAACTGAAGGAATGTTTACCTCTAACTTTTGGAGTGAATCGAGTTTTTCTTTCTTCATAGCATCCTCTTTTTCGCTCGTCAATTCTTTGAGGATAAGGTGGTGGATAGTGAGTAGTTTCCATCTCCTTCTTTCGTTTGAGTTTCTCTTCCATTCCAATTGAATTGATTCCAAACCCTTGCATGTTGTTCGAACCATTTGCATACCTCATTTCATTCATACCTCCTTGAGCCAGATTTGAAGATGGTTGCATGGAGTGAGATGTGAACACATTTATAAGGTTTGTGATCATTTTGGCTAAATTCACGTTCTGTTCTCCCAAAGAAGAAACGACTGAATCCAGATGATTCATGCGTTCCCTCATTTCACAAACAGACTCTTGCTCTGGTGGTTTAGGCGATGAGTATTCATTCCCTATGTTGAATTGGAAGATATTTTCAGCCATAGTCTTCAACAGTCTTCTTGCCTCTTCAGGTGTTTTGAGTGTCGAACTTCCTCCACTAGAAGCATTAATATGAGTTTGATCTTCACAAGTCAACCCATCATAGAAAAACATGATCAAGTTTGCTTCAGGTGTGTTGTGGTTAGGACAGCTCTCACATAACTTGTTGAATCTCTCCCAATATTGGTCCCACTTTTCGTTGGGAAGTTGTTGGCAAGAACTAATTTTCCTCCTAACTTCAGAGAGTTTAGATTAGGGATAGTACTTCTCCACAAATGCCTTCGCCATTTCCGTCCATGAAGTGATGGACTTTGGGGGAAGACTCGAAAACCAACCCCTCGCTTTTCCTTCCAAGGTAGATGGAAAAGCTCGAAGCTTCACTTGTTCCTCAGGCATTCCAGTGATTAAAAGGCATTTGATGTAGAAATTCTGCAGGTGCTCATATGGATCTTCATGGGGTTCACCATGAAAAATGGGTAGTGTACGAATCACTCCTGGCTTCAACTCGTAGGACATTTCCATCTCAGGATAATCAATGCAGAGGGGCTTCATCTCAAAATTGAAATTCAACTCCCTTAAAGAGCATGATTCCTCCATCGAATATTACCTACAAGTCAAAGATGATCAAGTGTAAAAATAAAACAAAAAGACAATTAATTTCAAAGAAAAGAAATTAAAGCGCAATCTCCCTGGCAACAGCGCCAAAATTGTGATCGGTCGTTAGCAAATCACAAAATAAATCCCCACTAATTCTTGCTTGGTAGCTTGGGTAAGTAGGGGTCGAATCCACAGAGAGACTGGTTAATTTCTTTTCCTAATCAATTGTCTTAAAAACAAATAAATAAAAGAGAGTTTTGATGTTTGAAAGTATGATCGAGAGTAAAGAAAATAATTAAGAAAACTAAAGCAAGTAATACCAAATACCAAAGAAAACAATTTATCAAAACAAATCCCTCAACATAGAATTAATATCACTCTTGACAAAATTAACATGGATCATCGATATCAAAAAGTTATGAAAATGATGGATAGCTTCCGTAGGTAAAAGAAATCAATTGGAACATAGCTTTTCCCAATCAACTACCTTAACCCCAAAATAATTACCTTAGATGAAATAATTGGAACATAACTTTTTACAATTAATTCCTTTTTAATCTAAATAATTCTTTACCACTTTGGCTTAAGATTTATAAAGATTAAAGCATTAAGAACAAGTAATTTAAAGCAAGCACAAAAGCAATAAGAATATCACATACAAATTACTTTTGATTCATAAATCCCTTGAAAAGAATTAGAATTAACTAACTCATATTCAATTGCTACCAATAATCAACCTAGTAGACTTCTATCTAGAATTGATTTAGCATATGTAAGACCAAATTTATTAAGAAAGGATCGATCCAATCCATCAAAACAAGCTAACATAGATTCAAAATAGAGATTTAAGAAATACCCAAATAAGATTTCATAGATAAGTGCAAAAATCTCCCCATGATAAAGTCAAGAGATCAATTAAATTCTACATTGGAGAAAGAAAAGATTAGCTACTCATGAATTGAGTAGCCATCCTAAAGGAAAAGGAATAGAAAAACCTAGGAAAGCTGGCGGCTCCTTGCTCCCAATTCTTGTCCCAACTGTCCAACTCTTTTCTCTAGAGAGAAAATGTGTCTATTTATACTAGACACTTAGGGTTAACTTAACCTAGGACAAGATAGTAATTTAAGCTCATTAAACCACCTTTAATTAGGTTTAAAGTCGTCCTCTAGGTATGGGCTATCCCTTAGTACCGAATTAGGGATTATCATATCATCTTGGGCTTGATTTATGGGCTTTTCAAGGTCCAGCATATCTGCAGAAAATTCAGCGTCCACGATAACGGCAAAATTGGACTTTGACCGAAACACGAAAGATGTAGATCTTGGAATTAGCTTTCCAACGCTTACTCATTGGCCTCAATCAGAGTTCTGGATCAAATGTTATGGCCAAAATACAGAAGGGTCACCAATCTGGAAATAATTGGAGAAGCTTCATGGTGAAGTGACGCGAGATGCTGCTGACGCGCGCGCGGGTGCTGGCCCCAGGTCGCCTGTGCCCATATGGGTGCTGGGTGGCGCTCCCGACTGGAGCTGGGCGTCCATGCGGCATGTTTGGCACCCCATGTGGTTTGGCTCGCGCCCCATGTGCTCCAGTGCTACGACGCCTCTGGACATGTCTTCTTGCCTTGAAATTCAAATTTGCTCCTTTGCTTCAAACTCTTGAAAATCAATCTTATAATGATAAAATTGACTCTTCAAGCTCTTCAATCACGATCATGATAGCTCCAAATTCTTCCAAGAAAGTCCTTGAAAAACCTTTGTGCCAAATATCGATCAAAATAGCTCCAAAAAGCACCTAAATTAACATATTTGCACAATCTACCTCTTCAACACCTACAATCACAAATGTAAGCATTATAGGGCAAAATCTAGCATAAATACATTCAAAAGCATAGGAAAATGACCATAAAAATATGCATAATTTTGGTCTGATCACCAAGACATAGGGGCTTTTCCCAAAAGGATCTCGATTTCCAAGATGTTGAAGAAGATCAGCAAGAAGACTTGGGGGCTGCACAGCAGATGTTTAGTGCTGAAACGCTTGTTGGATTCACCCAAGTTATACGAGTCTTGAAGGAGACTTGTACAAACAGTCCTCCTCAGTATCACCATCAACAGGATCCACTTTTTCCCAAAGAGTTGCTGAAAAACCCTTATCCCGAAGGTTATAATGTTCCCAATTTCCCTCAGTATGAAGGTCACAAAGGAGACACCTTGGAGCACATTGGCAAGTTCATGGATGCTTTAGGACCTTATGTAGCAAATTCAGACCTATGTTTCAAGGAATTCTCCAAATCCTTCATTGGCAGAGCACATACCTGGTACACATCTCTTCCTCCTAACTCTATTCATAACTGGGAAATGATGATTGGTAAATTTTGCAAAGAATATTTTCGAAGTGGAGAAAAGGTTACTCTTTTGCAAGCCACCCTTCAAAACAGTGGAGAAGACTAGCTTGCCTTTGCACAAAAATTCAGAGAGGTGGCACTAGATTGTTATGTCAAATCTATTCATATGGAAACTCAGATTCGCAGCATGGTAGTTAAGCATCGGGAACTAGTGGAAGATATTGGCATAGATCAATTTGCCAAATCAATCAATGTTGCAAGGAAGCATTCCAAATCTAAGAAGGTGGGAATTGCACAGTTCACTAGAGCTGATAAAAGGAACAACTACCCTGTTCCAGTTGTGCAAAAGCAGGAAAATCGCAAGCGGCTGACCGGTCGTTGATCAAATCACAAAATAAATCCCCACAAACCAATAACAAATAGCTAGGGCAAGTAGGGGTCGAATCCACAGGGAAGGTATGATCGAATCAATGGTAATCTTACAAAAAAAAATCTAACCTAAAAGAGATTTTTATGGATTTTTGAAAATAGATTAATTAAACTAGAAAACAATTAAAAGAGATCTAAACTAAAGATTTAAAAGAGAGAGTTTGAGAAAAACAATGAGTAAAAAGATCTTCTCCGTTAGGTAATTATTTTGATCAAGTGAATCATGGATCATAGACACTAAACATAAATTTGGCTGAAATTGCAATCAATTAAGAATCATAAATTACCCCAAATCGGTATATAGCCTAAGACGTAGACATCAACTTTCATTGAAACAAAGTAATCCTATTAATATCTTAAACAACTCCATTTGAATAATTGGTATAGGAGAGGAATACTCAACCCTCCAACATGCTAAGAAGAATTAACTTGCTACTAGCTAAATTAATCTCTATTGTTCCTAATCAAACATTCACCCTGTGAAGAATCATAGGAGAAGCATTAAGATTTACTTTTCCATATGCATGATAAATCAATACCAAACTTGCCTACATCAATTTCCATCTCGGCCTAAAGATTTCAACAAGGTTTGATATCCCATTGAACCTAGGACTCCTATAATTACAATTGTTACTTGGACCAACTTTAGCTTGACTCAAGCTACTTGAATCTAACTATAGCATTCATAAATCTCAAGATATGTTGCGCACCAAATCAATCAAAGTATGAACACATAAGATGAAGCATAGAGATAAGAAACGTATTCAAACAGAAAAAGCTCAAATTATTAAGAACAAAAGTCTCACCATATATTCATGAATCAAAAGTACCTAATGAAAAGAAGTATAAATTCATTGATCAATCCATGAGAGACTTACAATGGTTGAGGCCAGCGGCAGCCTCCCTTCTTCCTATCGACGCAAAACCTAGAGAAAAGATGTGTGTGTAAGTTGTTCTAGGTGTTTCGATATGTTTCTAGGGTTTTAGACTTAAGAGGGTATTTATAGAGGGTCGCTTAGGGTTAATCTAGAGCTAAACAAACCCTAAGGACGTGCTGGGCTGCCCTCCAAGTCTTCAAGCTAATCCAAATAAGATTTTGGGCTTAATTGGATCAATCCCGCAAGAAAGGCCCAAGACAGTTTCTGTCTGCTGATTTCAGGGGCATTTTCGTCCATGAAAATGTCCGAACTGGGCTTCGACCAAAACAAGAAAGTTGTAGATCATGGAGTTAGCTTTCCAACGCTTACTCATTCGCCTCAAACGGAGCTCTGGATCAAAAGTTATGGCCAAAATACAGAAGGGTCGCCAAATCTGGAAACAATTGGAGAAGCTTCAAGAAGAAGTGGCACGTGATGGCATACTTGGCGCGCGGAGTCATGCCCCGACTCCCCCTGGGCGCCCATGCTGTTGACTTGTGCGCCCAGGGCGTTGCTCTCAGGCCCCAGGTCGCCTGTGTCCTTGTGTGGCTGGGTGGTGTTCCCGACTAGCGTTGAGCGCCCATGTGGCATGCTTGGCACCCAATGTGGTTTGCGATCGAGCCAAAAACAACCCTATTTTTATGGCTATTTTATTATGTTTTTGGGTCTATTTATGCTCTAATTTAGCTTATTTTGATAATATTTGTGTTTTGAGTCTTTATAAGATGTGAAATTGGGAATTTGTTAATTTTCACTACTTTTGGAGCTATTTTGATTACTTTTTACACAGATATTAGCAAAGTAATTTTGAGTATAGATTTGGAGATGCGAAGTTCGTGTTTTGAAGATTTCTTGAAGATAATTTGAAGATTTGAAGATCATTGAAGAATTATTTCAAGGAGCAAGAATTGAAGATTGGAGCTTAATTGCAAATGATTGAAGCCAAGCCCAGAAGAAGCCCGAAAGTTAAGGATTTTTGGATATTTTATTTGGGAAAATACTCAGCCCATATAAGTCCATAATTGGAATTAAAATCCCAATTTATAGGCTTAATATCCAAGGGAATATCCAAATCCCGTAATTTCCCGTAACTAGTCCTATTTGGAGTAGGAAATGGCGCAGTCTCGGTAGAAAGGCCATAACTTTCTGCTCAGATGTCCGTTTTAAGCCCATGAGTACTCGTTGGAAAGCTAACTCCGAGATCTAAAACTTTCCTTTGAAGTCCGAAGCCCAATTATGCTGTTTTCAGGCCCGAATCTGCCAGTGAAGTTTCTGCAGAAATCCAGAAAATTCCAGAATCCTATTTTAACTTGGATTTTACTCTAGGATGACATCCAATCCTATTTGGAGTCTAAGTCAGCCCTAAACCGCCCTACCCTTGTTTCTCCACTATAAATAGCCACCTTAGGATTAGATTTTGTATGTAATTATTATTCTCATAAGATATATTGTTTAGTTGAAGATTTGGAGGAGAAAAACCCTAGGAGCCGCCGCCCCTCTCTCTTCCTCATCCATAGATAAGTTCTCTTCTTCTTATTTGTGGATGCTCACTCAATTCATGAGTGAGTAATCCTTTTCTTTTCTCCAATGTAGAATTTAATTGATCTCTTGACTATAATCATGGTGAGATTTTGTGCTTATATATGAAAATTGTTTTGGGTATTTCTTAAATCTCTGCATGAATTCCATGTTAACTTGTAATTGAGTTTGCATTAGCTAAATTAAATCTTGAAGGATCTTCGGATTTAATTGTGTGGTAGCAATTGGAGGTGAAGGATCTTCTTTCCAAGGGAGATAAGAATCAATGGGTGAGTAATTGCTTGTTGTGCTTGTAAATTACTAGATCTTAATGCTTTATTCTTGAGTAATTATCACACTGGATCAAGAGGTAGTTGTTTAAAGAATAAAAGGGATAATTCACAACTGGATCAAGAGCTTTATCTAATTTAGGTAATTTAGGATTAAATTCCAAGCAAGCTATTCAACGTTTTCATAATCTTTAGATATCAGTGATCCATGTTATTTATGTCAAGAGGGAGATTAATTCTATGTTGGTTTTCTTTAATTGTTTTCTCAGTTTATTCATTGCTTTTTAATTAATTGTTTTCTTTAATTTTCTTGATTGCTTTCTTAGTTAATTTTACTTGTTTGTTAGATTTAATTCAATTCTACTTCCAAAATTCTCTTTATTTATTTTGTTTTTAATAAGAAAAAGAATAATAACCTATCTCTCTGTGGGATCGACCCCTACTTGCCCTAGCTATTTATAGTTAGTAATTGTTGGGATTATTTTTATGATTGCTGACGACCGATCATAAATTTTGGCGCCGTTGCCGGGGAGATTGTGTTTCAATTTCTTTTTCTTTATTTTTTTCTATTAGATTTGCACTTGATCATCTTTGTTTTGTAGAAAAATATAATGGAGCAATCACGTACGTTACGGGTGTTGAATTTCAACTATGAGATGCCGCCGCTTTGCATTGATTATCCTACTTTGGATATGAGTTGCAAGTTGCCGTCAGCAGTAATCCGCATGATGCCTACTTTTCAAGGAGAATCTCGTGAGAACCCTCATGAGCATCTACATAGTTTCTTTATCAACTGTGCTGCAATCACTGGGATGCCTCAAGAGGAAGTAAGACTTCGAATTTTTCCTTTGACATTAGAAGGAAAAGCGAGAAAATGGTTCATAAGTCTGCCATCAAAATCCATAAATTCTTGGAAGGAGATGGAGGCAGTATTTTTGAACAAGTACTTTCCTGAAGCGAAGCGTGCTGATGTCAGAAAAAGAATCACTGCTTGTCAACAACTAGATGACGAGAAGTGGCATCAATACTGGGAGAGATACAACGAGATTTGCGCAAGCTGTCCTTATCACAACCTGAGTGAAGCACTTTTGATTCAGAATTTTTATGATGGACTCCTTTATAAAGATCGGATGTACATCGATTCAGCAAGTGGAGAGAGTTTTACATTCAAGACTCTAGAAGAAGCAAGGAAACTACTCAACACAATGACAGAAAATATCTACCAGTTCAGCATGCCGAATGAGACATCAAAGCCTAAACAAGGGGTGTCTCGCGATGAGGTGATGGAGATTATGAGATCATTCACAACGGAGATTGCCAAAGAATTCAATTCAAAACTTGTCAATCTAGCTAATCAACAAGAAGCTTTGACTAACTTGGTACAGTGTGTGATCTCAAATCAAGGAGCAATTCAACAACCATTCACCTTATCACAACCACCCTTGAATTCGTCACAATGGTATGGAGTCAATTCAATTGAAGGAACCCAACAGTGGTCTGAACAAGAGATGGTATTACCTGGTATTCCACTTCCATCCGCTATATCACCACCTTTAGCACCTGCTTCCCCTGAAGTACCACCACCAGTTGCGATATCTACGGATCAAGCGTCAATAGATGAGGAAATTCCAGCCGAAAGCAAGGAGGATCAACCTACTTCATCACCAAAAACTTCTCAACCTCGTTCAAGATTCGAAGGGATGAAAAAGATGGAGACCATTTACGGGCCACCACCGTTTCCTCAAAGATTTGCGCCACAAAGGAAGACATGCAATGAAGAAAGCCAATCTGATTCACTTCAAAAAAGGGAGGTACATATTCCTTTAATTGCTGCAATTCAAGAAGTTCCCAAGGAACAATGGAAGCCAGTTGATTTGGTAGAGACTACACAAAGACATCAAGGGCTAATTGTGAAGGAAGTTAAAGGGGTATCAAGCAAAACAATTAATAATCCATATGAACTTGATTTGCAAGATTCCTTTCAATTTGTCTTCAATAATGAAGAAGATGAGTCAAGCATGGTCGATGTTTCTGTTCTACCAAAAGAGGTCTCCAAGATTGTGCACGAAGAATCAAAAGCAACGAAAGAAGATATCAAGATGGACATCCCTCCACCTTCTCCTCCAAGATTTGTAGAACACAAGGAAGAACCACCAGATGATGAGCAACTTAGACATCCTGAGCTGAACGACACAAATGTGCAAGATATTGTTGATACCCAATTTTTGGAACATGGATATCATGATTTCTTGGGAAACAACAAGTTTCTTGAACATGGATGCTTTAGAGAGATCAAATCTGAAGATTGGCAAACCATGGATCAATTCTTTTTGAATGACAAGAAGATTTTCCAACACAAATACACTATCCAAAAGCTAGAAAGGAGCGATGCTAGTCCATGCCGCAAGCACCCATTGCATCAACCACTCACGGCAACAAAGATGGCATTGTCATTCCTAGCCATTCATGGAGTTGCCCTGAACAAAACTGTGGTATAATCCATCCTAACAAGAGGAGATGAAGGAAAGTCAAGCTAATGACTTTAAACAAGCGCTCGTTGGGAGGCAACCCAATTTATAAAAAAAAAAAAGAGTAAGAAGCAAATCAAGGCCGACCATATGGCCGACGCTTGCTTGGTCACCCAAGCCAGCATGCATGCATGACCGGCCATGGTTGTCAGCAACCATGCATAGCCGGTTTTGGCCCTGCAAGCACCAGGCCATACTAGGCCATGCCCGGGCAAGCACCATGCACAGCCGAGCTACCGCCAGGCCACTATCCGGACCACGCCGCACCAACCCGCGCAAAGGTCAGGACAGCGCCTCGCATAGCCCGAACAGCACCAGGCCGCAGCTCGACATTGCCGCACAACAACCCGCGCAGGACAGGCCATGACTTCGCCATTACCGCACCAAGGCCAAGACAAGCACCGGATTCCAGCAGGCCAACCGTGCCAAATATCGCGTCCTGGCCCGAGCCATGCTGCACATCCACGCCTGCCACCGCTCAGCACTAGCCGCGCCATACCAGGCCATGTCCGCACCGAGCTAGGAGATATGCCGCCAACTCATGCATGGAAAATTTTGAATTTCTTTTCCTAATTAAACTAGGAAACTAAATTCCTAATTGCTTCATCACCTTTTCCAAATAGGTAATGTGTTCCTAAACAAGGTATGTTTTCTTACTTTTTACTCTAACTAAAACCTCTTAGACTTAGGACTTGATCACTATATAAAGGCACTCTATTCCTCCTCTTTATTCATCAAACACAAGAAGCAATATTGGGAGAAGAAGTCAACTAGAGCAATGCCGATTGTGATGAGAATAAAGAGGGGGAAGAGGAGGTTTAGCTATACTTTATCTTTAATTTTCCTTTATCTTATTTTTAAAGTTTCATTAATAAACTATCTAGTTTTATTTTCCTATCACTATAATTTTTATTGTCTTTTTGAGCAATTCTCTTCATCAAAGCCGCCCAGGTATGTTTCATGAACCTTAACTCTTTATTTTTTGTAAGCTATTTCGCATACTTTGATTTCTTGATTGCTTTTACATTGAGGACAATGTGAATTTTAAATGTGGGGGGGTGAATACTTGATAGGGTTATTATTTGATAATTGAGTCATATGATAGTTTTTGCATGAGAACCTAGGATAAAAATTTGATTGTTTTTGGATTGATATTTTATTCCCCAATTTTTGAAAATTTTTCGAAAAAATTGAAGTACTAAAAATTTGATGATTTTTCAAACTATTTGATTTTTTCATGCATATATTGAGTTATTGATTTGATTATGATTGATGAATGCTTAGAATTTTTAACAATTTTTTATTCATTGATTGGTTTATAGCAAGAAGTTTTGATTTCTTAGAATTAGGTATAATTGAAGTTTGTGATATGATCTTATTATTCATTGCTTTTATGATTATCTATTTCTAGAACTTGTGTTGAATCTTGATTGAAGTTGCAATTAAGAAAGCATGCTATGAATATGTCAAGAATAAGTGTAGGGGACTATCTATATAAAGGGTAATTAAAAATTATTTTCTAAAAGAAGTGATTTCATGCAAGAGGAGTAGAGATATCTTCTGCCTTAAAATTTAAAAATTCGAAAAGTTCCATTGTTGTCACTCTTCTCTTTAAACAAAAGGAGTTAGTAACCCTTGGGAAGAGGATAAGAGGCATGGAATGGCAGAAATATTGTCCCTCTAGAGTGCTAGTAGCCTCAAAATAATAAAAATAAAGGGTGTTAGTAACCCCTAAACATGAACACTTCAGAAGTTAGTAATCTCAGTTTTCTAAAATCAATTACCCTTGAAAAACTATTATAACCCACATGAACCCTTGATTTATTTATGATATGTAATCTTTTGAGTGATGGAGAGATTGATGAAGATGCAAGCCTATAGGAAGAAGTAATTATAGATGTAAAGGATGGTGAGTGATTTTAGCTACTTTGATTATGGCTACTTAAGAATGATAATGCTTGTTATCTATTGATCCTTGAATTAAGTATTGTTATTGTTCTTTGTTATTTTGATTTCATGATTAGATTGATTCCTTGAAATATGTGTGAATTCAAATTGATCTTTTGAAAATTGATTTTTAATTAACTTACATTGATTTTGCTAAGGGACTAGCAAAGTTCAAGTGTGGGGGAAAATATGATCGAGCCAAAAACAACCCTATTTTTATGGCTATTTTATTATGTTTTTGGGTCTATTTATGCTCTAATTTAGCTTATTTTGATAATATTTGTGTTTTGAGTCTTTATAAGATGTGAAATTGGGAATTTGTTAATTTTCACTACTTTTGGAGCTATTTTGATGACTTTTTACACAGATATTAGCAAAGTAATTTTGAGTATAGATTTGGAGATGCGAAGTTCGTGTTTTGAAGATTTCTTGAAGATAATTTGAAGATTTGAAGATCTATTGAAGAATATTTCTAAGGAGCAAGAATTGAAGATTGGAGCTATTTGCAAAGGATTGAAGCCAAGCCCAGAAGAAGCCCGGAAGTTTAAGGATTTTTGGATATTTTATTTGGGAAAATACTCAGCCCATATAAGTCCATAATTGGAATTAAAATCCCAATTTATAGGCTTAATATCCAAGGGAATATCCAAATCCCGTAATTTCCCGTAACTAGTCCTATTTGGAGTAGGAAATAGCGCAGTCTCGGTAGAAAGGCCATAACTTTCTGCTCAGATGTCCGTTTTAAGCCCATGAGTACTCGTTGGAAAGCTAACTCTGAGATCTACAACTTTCCTTTGAAGTCCGAAGCCCAATTCTGCTGTTTTCAAGCCCGAATCTGCCAGTGAAGTTTCTGCAGAAATCCAGAAAATTCCAGAATCCTATTTTAACTTGGATTTTACTCTAGGATGACATCTAATCCTATTTGGAGTCTAAGTCAGCCCTAAACCGCCCTACCCTTGTTTATCCACTATAAATAGCCACCTTAGGACTAGATTTTGGAGGTAATTATTATTCTCATAAGATATATTGTTTAGTTGAAGATTTCGAGGAGAAAAACCCTAGGAGCCGCCGCCCCTCTCTCTTCCTCATCCATAGATAAGTTCTCTTCTTCTTATTTGTGGATGCTCACTCAATTCATGAGTGAGTAATCCTTTTCTTTTCTCCAATGTAGAATTTAATTGATCTCTTGACTATAATCATGGTGAGATTTTGTGCTTATATATGAAAATTGTTTTGGGTATTTCTTAAATCTCTGCATGAATTCCATGTTAACTTGTAATTGAGTTTGCATTAGCTAAATTAAATCTTGAAGGATCTTCGGATTTAATTGTGTGGTAGCAATTGGAGGTGAAGGATCTTCTTTCCAAGGGAGATAAGAATCAATGGGTGAGTAATTGCTTGTTGTGCTTGTAAATTACTAGATCTTAATGCTTTATTCTTGAGTAATTATCACACTGGATCAAGAGGTAGTTGTTTAAAGAATAAAAGGGATAATTCACAACTGGATCAAGAGCTTTATCTAATTTAGGTAATTTAGGATTAAATTCCAAGCAAGCTATTCAACGTTTTCATAATCTTTAGATATCAGTGATCCATGTTATTTATGTCAAG
>AWWV01007017.1:0-30296 GCA_001974805.1 Corchorus capsularis
CGGAGTAAATCAGACAGAGTTCCATCAGGGCTCACTTTCGATTGGATTTTGGGGCTTGTGGACTGTGTTAGTATTTCTTCATGTTGTAGTTGTGGAGTGAAGACAATCTTGGTCTGCCCACTCTCCTGAATCAAGCTCTCCCCATCTGTTTAATTTTTACCCAAAAACTCACTATTCATATAAAACAAGAGGTCAAAAGCTAGCCATTGACGTACATCCAAAACTCAAACATACAAAAATATAATTTAAATAATAATGTGCACATCTTATTATATCTGTGAGACTCATCCAAGCGATGGACAATGAAACCAAAATTTTTGCGTAGAACAATTGGGTAGACACCATGCTCTCTTCCTTTTGTTCTAGTTCTAGTAATTGAACAAATAAGAATAGAAAAGAAACTTTTTAAAAAAAAAAATTAATAGATAGAAAAGAAGCTTGAATAAGTAGTGTGGAATGGAACAATGGTAGTAGCATATGCGAATATGAGTGCTTTATATAGGGGACGAAATTACCATTTAAGATAACATACACTGTAATATGGAATCTCAAACAAACTAAATAAAACACCCTTGCATAATTCTAATTGGTTTGATGAAAAATATTCGTAATTACCAATTGCTTAATTGATGGATCTTATTCACCCATACCTTGACAAAAAAGAACTAAAACTTTACATAGACTATTATACCATAAATCAAAATAAAAAAAACATCCAATAAGAAAATTGTAAACCTATTGGAACAATGAAAATGAAAAAAAAAATGGTGTAAAGATTAGAAAAAAAAAGGAGAGAGAGAGAACTTAAACTATAAATTGTGCTAGACGTACTGTTGTAAAGATGTAATTTTTTTTTTTGGAACTAAAGCTGTACATTTGGTTGTTTATATCGAGAAAGCAATCATCATTTATGGAAAAACAATGTAATGAAGGTTTTGTCTCTAATTTCTTAATTTGAAATTTTAAATAAACGAAATTGAGGCTATAATAATGGATCTAAGATAATCAAATTGAATCTGAAATTAACTTCCGGCAAAAAAAGAAAAATCTGAAATTAACTTTCCCTCCCAAATGAAACAAAATAACATCTCTCTCAATTAAAGATTTAATAAGGGCAGACCTTGTATTTTTAGTTTTGAATTTTGAGTAATCCATGGCTTGAATTTAATAATAACTATTAAAATATGAGATTTAACATATTAAAATGGTTATAAAAAAGGAAAAAGAGAATAAGATACCAAACATAATATGTACCGAAAAAAAAAAGATACCAAACATAATTGTATTATATTCTTTGATTCTTGCCAAAAATATTACATGTACTAAATTTGAGAGTACCACATAGACTTTCCATAAATATGTATATCTTTATACCTAGTAGCAATAACCTTGAAATATTCGATCGATTCTGTCCAGCCTTAATATTAATGGCCAGGTCTTCATAATCCCAAGATCATAGCCACTACTAATCTGAAAAAGATATGAACAATCGTTCTATGAGCAAAACCACGCGCTCAGTAAGTATAGCCCCACACACTTTACCTGGTCAAGCACTATTTGAAAATATATAGTATACATATATACCATTCCATCACAATATTCAAATCACACAAAACTAACATAAATCAATAAACTATTTCCTTTTAATCTCAAAAAGAATTTCCAATAAAAATCACCATAAATCACACTTTAAACAAGTGAGGAATGGTTTGATAAAAAAAAAACAAGTGAGAAATGGTACCATTTAAAATATCAAGGTATAGAAAATGCTTAAATGATCTCAACATTTCATCAAAGCTTTAAAGCAAAACCACATGGTCATAAATCACAGGCACATAGCCCGTTCTTTAACATCATAACAAATAAACCATTTTCACAAGTTCAAGTCAATGAGATAGACATCATTTCATCCACAAATCATTTAATCAAATCATGGAAATCTTTACCTTTGGCTACGGTCACTACTATAACCCGTGACATGGCCGATATCGACATATTGCTAACTACTATAACCCGTTAGCAGGGCCTTAAGCTAACTACTATAACCCGTTAGTAGGGCCATTTTCCAGATACTGTAACCCTCTGGCCAGGGCCGATAGAACATGCATGCTCTCATTGATCATCCCCGAAGGGATCAAAATGTAGCCTCCAAAACCATTCTCAAATGCCATATCTCAAGAAACACATGATAAATCATTTCTTTCAAAAATCATTGTAAAACATTGTTCACATAAAGCATTACTCGAAACCATAAATTCACAAAACCATAAATATATTTTCCATCATTCATAAATCTCATTTGGTTTCCAAACCAACATTCAACATCATCATATATAAACAAAACACAAAAATATTCAATGCTTGACCTTATTTTCATATATAGAAAATAAAAGATAAATCATTTTATTCATTTAAATCACTACGTATATAAATAATAGATTCAAAATGGACTAAGTGTGTTAGGGATATACTTACCTCCTTTCGAACTAATCCAACACTTCTCCAAGTAGTCATTTGCCTATTTAATCATATTAAAATTCATATCAACTATAAGAAATCTAATCTATCAACTAAAGCCACCCTTAATCTCCTATATATCCTTAAATTTCAACTCCATAGTTTATCTTGCACAACCATACTTAAAAATACATATCTTTAGCTACACAACTCCAAATCAAGATCCGTAAAAAGATTTATAAACTAGACTTCAAGACCTTTCCATTGATATAAAATTCAACACATGATTCATGAGAGAGAAAATACAGAAATTCCGAAAATACCCCTGATAGGCTCCTCTTTTCGTTTTTAACAAATTAATCATATATTCACTTGACAACATAAATCCCAAATTCTCTTTAGCTATTTGCAAAGTAGAGATAGATAAGTTTTCTAACCGTACATAGCACTTAAAGTAAGCTTCATGAACCCAAACTATAAATAATATATATTTTCACTAAATCCATAAAAATATAAGTTTCATCAACCCTTAATCCTCTCTTCATCTTCTAATTCAAGCTTCAAATCATAAAACCCACAAACTTTGAAACAAATAAAAGCTTAACACTTACCTCAAATTCAACTTAAAGCTTGCTATTCCTTTTACAAAGAGCAAAGAAACCACGGCTTAAATCTTCCCTTTAATCAATTCAACTTCTTTCTTGATTTTCTCCCCTTAAGCTACTTGTCCCTTTGTTCTTTTCTGCTCTCCTTAGCTGCTGCAAATTCTCTCCCAAAGTAAAATGAAAAGCCACTTAGCTTTCTCTCACTTGTAAACGGTTTTTAGCCACTTAAATCCATAAATTACCAAGCAAGATAAATATTTAAGCTCACCTTGAAAACATAGGAGCTTGTTCTCCACTATCTTAACCTTGGGTAATGATCGGCATGTTTGATTCTCCACTTCCTTCTTTGTTTTCAAATTTCCTTCCTTCTTTCTTTTCTTATGTCGGTGCTTCTTTCCCAATTAGAAAATGAGAGCCACCGAATTAGGACAGCCTCAAACATATTTATACTAACTAGTTTTTTTGACCCGCGCTTCGCTGTGGGGTCGAAAATTTTATGAAGGGATCTTTGTGAATCTTTGTTAATCGAACATCTGGATAAAAAATAATATGAAATTAAATAGATTGTCAATTGAAATCACAAAATTTCAAAACTATTTTTTAGAATTGGAACATGAAAATTAGCTTTCGAGTTTTTCATGAAAGTTGTAGATCATAAAATTACCTTTTAATAGACACCTAAATTACCTTAATTGGACAAATAGAACAAAAAAATTAAAAAAATGAAGCGTTAAATTGATTAAGATAGAATTTGTAAAGGACTAAGTAGCATAAAATATAAAATAGAAAAATATGAGGGTCATTTGATAACTAATTCAAATAAGAAAATATTTTTTAATGGATATCTTGAAACATAAAAATTCTCTTTTGAACCCTTCATGAAACTCGTAAATCAAATTAACTTTAGGGTTCTTCATGAAAGTTGTAAATCATTCAGTAACCTTTTAACCGACACTTGAATAACTTTAATCTGACATGTGGATCGAAAATTATATGGTACTCCCTCTGTCCCTTTTTATAAGTCCCCTTCTAGAAGCTTTTTTTGTCCCAAAATATAAGTCCACTTTCTAAACCCAATGCATATTTATAAGTTGTTTCCAAAATTAGCCTTAAAAATGGTAGGGTAGTTAAGAAAGTGAGTAGGAGGAGAGAGAGTGAGTGGGGGAAAGAGTATAGGGGTAAAAATAGAAGAACAATATAAAACTATACAAAATTTTGAGCCCTAACTAACTTTCTTAATCTTGATGATATAGTTAAAAAGGACTTATAAAATGGGACAGAGGGAGTATTAAATAGACTAACAATCGAAACGACCAAATTTAGGAAGCATATTTTTGAATTAAAACATAAAAATTTGCTTTTGAGTCCTCCATCAAAATTGTAGATCATGAAATGACCTTTTAATAGATACATGAATCAACTTAATCGGACAAATATAACAAAGAATAAAAAAAATAAATCTTAAACGTTAGATGTTAGATTAAGATATAATTTGTAAAGGACTAAGTAGTATAAAGTAGAAAAATATGAGGGTTATTTGATAAATAATCAAAATAAGAAAATGTTTGTTAATGAAGATCTTGAAGCATAAAAATTCCCTTTTGAACCCTTCATGAAACTCGTAGATCATATTTAGCTTTCAGATCCTTCATGAAAGTCCTAAATCATGCAATAACCTTTTAACCGACACTTCAATAATTTCAATCGGATATGTGGATAAAAAAATTATATGATATTAAATTTACCGGCAATCAAAACCACAAAATTTGGGAAGCAATTTTTAGAATCAAAACATTAAAATTGACTTTTTGAGTTCTGCATGAGAATGGTAGATTATGAAATTACCTTTTAATAGACACTTAAATCACCTTAATCGGACAAATAGAAAAAAAAATTACAAAAATAAAAGGCAACGCGTTAAATTGTCCAACCTATAATTGTAAAGGACTAAATAGCATAAAGCATAAAAGTATGAAGATCGTTGGAAAAATAATCCAAAAAAAATATTAGTTTATGGAGAATGGGATCCGCAAATAGTAACTTTTTGACAAAGTTCCCAAAATACCCTCAATCATCAATCTAAATAACGAAAAAACCGAGAATGAAAGTACCAAAATACCCCTCCCCATTTTCTCTTCAAGTAATGAGAAGGGTTGGTTTTTTAGTATTTTCAAATTCTAATATTATTGTTGTTTATAATTTTGTTCTCATCATTTTTTTTACACTTCTCTCTTATCCGTTTCCTATGTCAGTTTAAGGCCCAAAAGATATTTTTACACTTATGGTAAAATTGCTACTAAACCCCTTTGCTTTTCTTAATTGTTCAAAAAGACCCAATAACTGATAAAGCTTTCAATCAAGTCCTATCATCCAGCATATTTCAAATATATTTATCATGTCCCAAATATTGGGGTATTACACAACAAGATTTGGGATGCAGGAGAAACTTTACTCAGTAACATAAATGAAGAACAATTTGCTACAAATTTCCCACAAGTAGCAGGAGTAAGTGACTAAGCATACAAGAAATTACTAGTATGCTATAAAGTCAATGCAAGCAGAAAAAATAAATTCAGAAATGAAAAACTGAGGGCCCATTTGGTATTGTTGTTGTTTTTGTTTTTTTGTTGTCAATTTCAATTTTTGGAAACAAATAATGTAAAAATACGTTTGGAGTTTGGATAGCTGGTTTTGTTTTATAAAAGTTGGAAACAAAACACATGTTTCCAAAAATACTGGAAGCAATAATTTTTTGCTTTCAAAAATTTCCGAAACACTTCCAAAATGATAGCACGCGGATGAACATTGTAGTTGAATGAGGTTCCGCCTTCAATTCTCTCTTGCCGCATGTTAGGCTAGTATTTTCCTATTTCCTTAGTCACACTTACCTTTTTATTATGGGCCCCACCATTTTGACGCTTTCCCTCTCTCTTGATTTTTCCTTCAAATCTTTTCACTTGGCCCATACGCTTTTCCTTTCCTATTTTCTTTTTACCTTCAAAACTCTTCAGATGATATAAATTTTATTTAATTCCTATTTTCTTTTTTCCTTCAAATCTCTTCAGATGGTATAAATTTTATTTAAGGAAAAATGAAATATGATTTTTTAAGGGAAATGGAGTTTGAATTTCATATACACATATAATTAATTACATATACAAATTCAATATATTTTTAAATTAATATAATTGAGTATATAAATGGTATAAAAAGGGATAGACTTTGATTTAAATAATCAAAATAAAAATTTGGTGTAAAAAGGGGTAGAGTTTGATTTAAATAAAAAAAGAACAAATCATAACAAAATTGACAATAATTTTGAACTAATCAAGGTCCAAACGTGTTTTGTGTTTTCAGTTTCAAAACACACAACAAAATTGTATATCCAAACATTTTTTTATTTTCAAAAAATTGACAACACAACAAAAACAAAACGAAAACGAAACAAAAACAAAAAACAGAAAAACGAAAACAATGCCAAACGACCCCTGAATGTCCTGAAGAGCTATGTATATTGACATGTTAAGAAAGGATGCTTTTAGAACATGCTATAAAGTCTTGGGAAAGATAAAGGAAATTTGAGGCTAATGCTTTGATGACAGTAGTTAACAAGATTGTTGTGAAAAAACTTCAAGTGCAAAAGATCTTTGAAAAGACAAGGAAAGAGTTGAAATCTCACGATGTCCCTCCGTTCCATTGTGATGAATCTGTGGAGGCAGTCCTCTTATGCTTAAAGAAACTTAAATTGCTTTGAGTTTCAATTATACGTGATTCAAATATTAATAAGAATTATTAAGGATTCCCCTGATTTTAGTCTAGCGTTTTTCATGCAGGAAAAAGAAAAGCACATTTTGTTAATTTTGTCTGGATTTGTTTCAATTGGATTATATCAATCAGAAACCCAAAAAAAAAAAAAAAAAAACACTTAAGAGGGAAAAGAAGTTGATATTTCTTCAAAAATCTCCAACTTTGTCAAGTGCTTGGAACATCATTGGGCCAAGAGTTATAACAATTAATAAAGGAAAAGAGAAGAAATGAAAAACAAAAACTTTGAACAGAATCGAGAAAAGGATAATTCTGACCACATTAGCATTTCAATTTCGGTTGTGCATACATGATATGTTTGAAATGGGACTTCTTCCCTCCCTTGTGACAAAAGTGTGGAGGCAGTCTTCTTATGGTTCAAAAATGCAAGGAATATGATCTATTCTGTGTTACTTTGACAAGTCAGAGTGTGAAATGAAATGAAACAAAGACAATTTCTTAATATGCACTCTGCATGAAATGAAACAAGTTTAACGTTACTATTTCTGGCATGAAGTTAAAATTCACCAAAATATTTATTAGAAGGTTATAAGAAATGCGTTAAATGGAACATGCTAGCAAGACTTCAGAAAAGATGCAAGAAATTTGAGGTTGATGCTTTGCATCAGTTACAGGACAGCAGCAAAAAGGAATTTCGGTTTTGCGAAGAACATAAGGATCAGAAGCAAGGTAAGAATTCACAGAATAGTGACAGATATGATTGATTATATGAAGTAAACTAAATGAAAAAACATACTGCATAGTGCATAGTATTCCATTTTTATAACAACTAATGCCTATTTGACGCCAGTGTTTGCCTCATTCACTTAAAAGAAAAAAACCAACTTGATTTACCATAGGAATCAAAGATTAGAAATTGCAATTGAACTGAATCTCAAAATAAAGGTGTTGGGGCAAGCAGTCAAAATATAATAAACACCAAGCTACAGAGCACAGAGCTCAGTATAATGAATACAAGTAAAGTAAGATAATAAGAAGTGAAAATATATAAACAAGGAAATAATGAAAGGAGTACCTTTTGCTAAATAATGAGTTCACCATCAATCTCGATGACAGGGATGTGGGAAATGTTAAGCCAATCTTTTCCTTTCTCCTTTTCACAACTTTGTCTAAGCAATGGACAGTTCTTAATCTTCAAATAAGTAAGAGAGGGAGGGAGAGTCTTTTTCGGCATGGATTGGAGCCTGATCGAGCACTTGGATATAAGCAATTTATCCAGAGAGGTGAGGTGTTGAAAGCCCTTAGATTCCAAGCACTTTAGATTTGGAAAATCAGAGATAGAAAGTTGGGCAAGAGAAGGGGCAGCAGATGTTCATCTGGAAAACACTCCATCCCTTCTATCTCTTCTCCACCGTAGATATAAAGAGAGGCAAGTGAAGGGAGTGATTGCAAGCTCCATTCCCTTTCCCTCCTCACCATACCCTCTATTAGTTTATCACTGCTTGTAATACAAAGATGTTTCAATTTGGAGGGTAAACCCTCTTTTGGAAACCCTTCTATTTTTGGACAGCTCCTTATTTCCAAAGATTCAAGAGATGGGAAGAGGGAGTGCATTTGCTCAGGAAATGCCTTCAAACTTTCACAAGCCCAAATTGGGGGCACAAAATCGTTCTAATTTCTGAAAGGATATAAAACTAGGACACTCAATGATTTGCAAAGAATTGAGACGGCATGAGGATAAAAGAGGAGCATCACCAATCCAGTTCAAGTCTTCACATCTCCACATATAAAGACGATTCAGCAAAGGGTATGATCCTAATGGGAAAGATTCCACCCCATGAAACTTGAAATTATCTATACTCAAGGATTCAAGGGATGAATTGTCACGCCCCGAACCCAAGACTCGGAACATAACAACGCCACACACTCATGAGGCGAACCCAAGAGCATGTAAGGCTAGCTATCAGTCCAACATAATATAATAGGTCCAAAAATAATTTAAGTCTCAATATTTAAATTTTATCAAAACTTCAAGTCTCAACTAAACAACATCATTAAATTTTAATAAGTTCCAAAAGTCCAAGCCTATAGCGGAAGCTAAAATGTCTAACGATCACTCTCTCCAATGCAATCCCAATGCTCAATCATCATCACCTGAAATATATAAACCACATAGTGAGCTAAAGAGCCCAGTAAGTAACAAGATCTAACTAGGTGGATCAAGTACAATAAAACCATACATACTATAATAGCAAATCATAATTTTCATATAAACATATTTGATAAACCAAAATCACTTTTTCACTTCAAAACAATACACTTTATTTCTCATTCTCAATAAACGTTTAGTTCTTTTCAGGCTGCACCACAATCACAATCACAATCACAATCACAATCACAATCACAATCTAGCTAACAGTTAACCCCCTGAGGCACGGGTCCACTCTTACCAACAGTTTAACCTCCTGAGGCACGGGTCCACTCTTACCATCAGTTTAACCCCCTGAGGCGCGGGTCCACTATGCACAGCCATCCAAGGACATTAAAACACATTTTCACATTCCTAAATCACCTTTAAAACCATTTCAATTCCAAAACATTTATTTTGCATACTTGATCCGATTTTACGAAAACAACGATACTCTTTCAAAACAATAAAACACTTTCAATCATTTATAGCAAAACAATCAATAAAACAATTGATAAATCATATACTTATAATACATATAATTTTTGAAAACACTAGTAAGGTCCGGCCACTTACCTGATCAGCACACAATTACAACACAATTTTTGCAATGAACAATGCACAATCAAGAGCCTAACAATATTAATTGCGCATTAGAAACCAACACAAAATTATGCATAAGATGCATGACCAATCTACCCTCCCACAATTCTAAACATCTTTCGAGAATTGTTAAAATACTTTTGAAAACCTTTCAAACATTCCAATTTCCATAATATCCACAATTTTCATAAATGATGATAACATTAGGAAAATACCCTTTAATATTTTTAGAGAGCGAAACACCAAATTTAATGAATCATAAATAATATAATATAGTATTAGAATTTCTGTAAAATTTTCGGAATTTAATTCTTTAAAAATAGGTCACACTCTCCTTATACATTTTCATAATAAAATAAATCATAGAAAATATCCTGTAATTTGACAAATTATGCAAAAATACAGAAAAATCATAAGTATTTCAGTAAACAATTTCCCCAAAAATCACTATCATATCACCTAGGGGTGGATTACACTCTCTCTCACAAAATCGGCCCGAAAGTGGGCTTTCAGAAACACTGTTCATCTTCTTCCACATACAAATTTCATAAATTCCAGATTCGTCCCATCCGACCAAGCAACTTTGGGACTTCGATTCTCTCTCTCCATAACACCTATGAATGTAAGGCTGGCACCTATGGATAGATCATACTTCCTACTACACGTTCATCACAATTTTGGCCTCTAAAGGCCTCTGGTTTACCGGAATCCGGTAAGCTAAGAGGGGCTGTTGATCACAGTTTAGATCTAGGGTTCATCAACTTAAAAACATCATAACTTTCAATCTACACAACGAAATCGAGTGATTCCAAATCCTATGGACTTCTCATGGCCATAGGAATCTTTTGGTACCAACTTGGTGGTCGGTGGCTCGCCGGTGGGCTGCCGGTGACCGGAAAATTACATATAGTCTATTTTAAATCCTTTCCTAACATGCAACAATGGTGGAAAGTCAAAGAACTAACCTTAGAGCAATGAACAATAGCCTTCAAAAGAGCTCAACACGTTTTGTCCTTGAAACCAATATTATAACCCTAACTAATGGGATAAATATGAATTTATAGCTAGGTTAAAGCTCTAACTAAAACCTAAGTGGGCTAAATAAACTAATAAGATCCAAAGTCACACAAAAACAATTATAATGACTATTATTTGGGTCGGGGTCTCACATGTATACAAGAGGATTTTGGAATCATCCAAAATATTACTCTTACTAATGTTCAATTGCTTCAGCTTGATAGGAAATGTATTACCTTGAGGAAGGGATCTCAGCTCACTACAGTTCTCGATGGACAATCGTTCAAGACTAATGCAAGGTTGCAACATATATGCTCCAATATGGAATCATTGATGTTTGAATTTCCAATCTCCTACTCTCGAAGCTCGCATGGCAATGCCTTCATTCGCAATGCATCACATCCCTTTAGTTGAACTTCTTGAATGTTTGGTGTCCTTGGAAGTAAGCCTTCAAGCTTTCCACATCTGCTAATCTCAAGTTTCTTTAAACAAGGGAGGTGCTTGGGCAAAGACTTGGTTAACTTGGGACACTTTGTCAAGGATAACTCTTGAAGATTAGAGAAAAAGCTTCATCCTCAAGACGTACAAATCCATTCTTCCCATTCTGACATGTTCTCGAATTTTAGAACTTCAAGGCATCCAAATGGCTTACTCAAACCTTCACTGTTGCCATAGAACTCATCACCCACTGTAACTATTGTATCACACCCTATAATAAAGAGAGACTTCAGAGCTGAAAGTTGGCCTAGTGGGGGTAAGAAGAAGCAATTTTTACAATTGCTTAAAATCAAAGTTACTACATTTGAGAAGGAAGAGTGTCCCACCCATGCTGGAAATCTTGTACCTCTATAAAAATTTATTACGAGACACTCTAATTCTATATAAGGCTCAAGTTGTTCAAGTATCTCTCTATCATGTTTTGAATCATAGTCGATATCATCATCCTCATTCCATATCAACCCCAACTCCTTAAGCTTCAACTTATCCTTCAAAGCGGCATCCTTGGCATCCCTTGCAGACGCAACATTTTGTAAATTTGATATGGCAAGACTTCCTTGTATATGCTTGAGCTTTCCCAACTCACCAATGTTGGACCCATCATGCTTGCCTAGAACAAAGTCTATTAATATTTTAAGATCTTTCAAATTTCCCTTTCCAAGTGGCATCTTTTTTAACATCGTACCCCTGATATCAAGATGATGCATATTGATCAATCTTCCCATGTCTTTTGGCAACTCAACAAGCTGTTCACATCCAAACAATTTTAATGTTTGCAGATGATACAATGTACACAAACAGTTCGGCAACCTTTGAATTGAAGTTCTAGAGAGATCCAAATATCTCAAATGCTTCAATTCTCCAATTCCTTCTGGCAGTTGCTTGACATTTTCATAATTAGTCAAAGAAAGTAATCGTAAGCATCGTGATTTTACTACCAAATCATCCATCAGCTTGTTGGTAATTACAGAAGACCATGGCCATGTCCCTGGTAGAGTTAAAAATGTCCGCAAACCTTTTGCTTCACATAAGGTCTCAAATTTTTTGCGCACATCATATTCTTCTCTAATGTTGGACAAATGACGAGTCTTTTTAGTTACTTTATGCAAATTATCCCCACCTTCCAGTATGCAAAAAAATTCTCCAGATATAGAGTTGGCTAAATCACTAATTAGGTCATGCATGACAAAACAAGATTTATCCCTGCTTGATTGTTGAAAGAATGACCTTGACGTTAAATCTTTGAAGTACTTATTACCCCGTTCCTCTTCCTTCGTATCTATACTTCCTTTGGAATATGAAAAAAAACCTTCAGCCATCCACAACTGAATGAGTTCTTCCTTTTCGAATTCATAATCTTTAGGGAACATTGAACAATACACAAAGCAACACTTTAAATGCGAAGGAAGATAATGATAACTTAATCTCAGTGCAGGAAGAGTACCACTTGCATCATCTGTTATGTCCCACAAGTTGCTGTTTAAAACTTTATTCCATTCCTCTGCATCTAGTTTGCATCGAAGAAGACCGCCAAGTGTTTTGGCTGCTAAAGCGAGGCCACTGCATTTTTTTAACAATTGCTTCGCCAATTACCTTCAGATTTGGATGCTTGCTTGGGCTTGTATTAGCAAATGCATGTTTTGAAGGAACAAGGAAAGAGAACGAAGGGAATATCCTTTGACTTCAAATAAAGATGGCAATAAGGACAACAAAGGCGAATATATAGGGGAAAGAGGAAGGATGGAGCGGGAAAACGAAAAGACATCCCCCCTCGAAAATAGGCGGAACATGGAAATACCCGTTGGGGAAGCGACATGTGGCGTACCACGAAGAATCACGCCTCTCGAGAACCCCATTTTCAAAATCCAAAAGTGGGAAACCCAACTGTCAAAAACTGAAAGGACGAGAAACCTGTCCCACATCAGTCAATCGAAGGTACGGGACTACGCCGAATGGCCCTCATAGTGACTGAGATTTAGTCTCAAGCTACGAAATAAGGGTTCGGGCGGCCAGATTCATAAAGAATCGAAGCTGCACAGCTGTATGCGGAAAGAGGCACAACCCAAAGCCGCACGGCTCTGAAAATAAGCGTTGAGTCGAACGGCCCGTCAAGATGAAAATTTTATCGACACCCCTCGACCGTGCGACTAAAAATGGGCATCCCCCATACACAGGCATGAAGCCTTCACTTACGCCGCACGGCCAAAAGAAGTTCTATCGATTATTCAAAAGAATACGATTGTGAATAAAACAAATAAAACAAAAAACCAGCAGGATTTCAAAATGTCGTAACGTGCAAATCGCGAGATCTGAGCGCTAGACGCATTGGAAAAGGAGTCGCCACCAATCTTTTTTTCTCTAGGTGTGATTGGCCACCTAAGTTTGATTAACCATTTTAATGGGTTCTTAATAGTTAAATTAAGTTCATTAATATGATTAACCATTAGTCTTTGTTACCAGATTTTGGATTCGGGGGTTCGATTACGTGTAGGGAACCGCTACAATGCCTGTAAAAAAGATAGTACCATTTTAATTAAACATTAACCTTAACCTTAATTATTACCTTTATCCTTTAAATTCATGATTGTTAAATTTACCCTTATTGCAATTCACATTTTTGGTCTTAGAATTTTAATCATATCTTTTTTATTTGGCCTCCCACAAATTGGCAAGACCCCAAATTATTATTATTTATTATATTTTTATGATTTTTCTAGACTTCCCACAAATTGGCAAAGTCTAAAATTATCTTTTAATTATTATTTTTTATTATTACTTTTATAATTGAATTTTCTATATTAACAATTTTATTTAGTTTTTTAGTGTATTTCCCTTTTTATATCTTCTAAATCTCCCACAATTTGGCAAGATTTAGAAAATATTCTTATTATTATTAAATTTAAAAATATCTCCTAAACCTTCCACAATTTGGCAAGATTTAGAAAATATTCTTTTTACAAATTTTATTATTTTATTATTATTTTACATGAATCCTAATTATGCAAAATCCCCAAATTCCCCACAAGATTGGCAGAATTTGATGGATTTACCTAACCTAATCTAATGCATATGATTTTAAAATATAAATTAGAGAGAAGAAAAAAATACATTAGTCTATTTAATTTGAAAGCTTTTATTTTGATTTTCTTTCCTATCTTAATTTAATCAACTTCATAACCTAATTATGTACTAAACAATCTTAATCAAAACTAAGAAAAAAGGACAACGCCATAAAAAACTAAGAAAAATAACAAAATCAAATTAGCGGAACCTATTAAACTTAGGATTTGATCTTTGAATTTGTTTGCAAAAGAAAAAAAAATACTCGGACATAATTTTGATTAGTCCTCTTCTTTTATATATATATATATATATACACTAATTAAAGGAGCAAGACAAATATAATAATAAAAAAATGAGATCCAAACGTTAAGAATCAAGATTAGTCAATTTCAAAGGTTAGTCAACAAAAAAATAAAGAGGAAGAAAAAAAAAGAACAGTACATACAAAGAAAAAGAATTGGAATTGTTAATTGAAAATAAAGAAATCAAGAAAAAGCATATGAGCATCAGACGTGAAGACAAAAGAGTGAATATACCATTTAAACTTTATTATTTCGCTTTGGCTAGTGATCAGACAAATTCCCACCGGTTGAACAAAAATTCTCAAAAATAAACTCTATCTCCGTCTTTTGTTGTGTGTCTATCTCTCTCTGTGTCTGTGTGTATATGTGTATGTCTGTCCCCTAGGGTTAGGAAAATAGAGCCTTTATATAGGCTATTAATCCTTTGGGAGCAAGTCTAGGAAACTACCAGGAAATTTCCAACCCAGACCTATTTTACATGTGTTAAATAATTTTTTGACCCACTTAACTAGCCCAAATAAATTACAAAAGCCCAAACCCCAGCTAAAACAATTTAACCCAAACCTAACCAGGCCACATCATTGAACTTTTTCCATACTAAACTTAGACTTGGCCTGAACCAAATTTCGGTGTCTACACAAAAGGAGTCATTTCATTTCAGAATAGAGCTTAAACAGCCCTTACAAACACAGAGAGACAAATGTAGCAACATAATAGAAATCCAAGATCTACGAAATACACAAGCTATAAACAAAGCACAACAACATAAATATTCATTGATCTGGTTGGAAACCCAAAAGATAATCCAGTGCAGGCTTAAGCTGAAGAGTCCACTCCCGTTGATAAAGACTGATAATCTCCCCTTCTAGCCTGTTAGAATTCCACAAAAACCACATACCGCTCGAAAAACCTTCAGGATCCATGGTGTAACTCCTACCGGAACCCAAACCTTCCTTAATGGAGTCCACCCTTCTCCCTGAAACCCTAGTCTCAGTAACAATAAGAAGGTCAAGCTCATGGTCATCTTTCAATTGCGTCACATTATCAACAAAGGAGGAATGCGCCGCCCCCCTTGCGTTGTAAACAACAATCCTTATAGGGGCCTGAAGATTGGCAGTCGCTGACCAGGTTTCACCAAGCAACCACAGTGTCCTCTCATTCACAGCATCAATATCATCATCTGACAAAGCCCGGAATCGCAAGCGGTGCTTCATTATCCCCCTTTCCGGTATCGACCAACTTTGCGCATCCAATAGCAGACATTGGAGATCTAGGCAATCAATAGTCGCAACTCGAAGCCGCGCGCCATGATTAGTCAAAGTTCGAGCAGGACCATCATGAACCAAGATGGATGCTAGGTTCACCCCAGGAAGGTCCTCTGTCAAAAAAGGCAATTCTCTTGAAACTCGATGCATCAGCCCCGCACCATGAGTTCTTCAACTATCTCCATCTGCTGCAAAGCATCCATGATCTCCGCCTCATCTGGCGCAAAGCCCCCAATCCCTAACCAAGCAATAAGATACCGCGCCGCCTCCATGTCGGACAGGCCTATCTTCCCGATGAATGTAAAGTAGAGAGACCACATCATCAGGTCCATCGAGAGACAGTACCTGTGAGGATGAACAATCCCCACGATACCCTCCAGAATATTTATAAATCTAACAAGAGCATCGGTAAACTCGATTTCTGGCAAAGGTGGAAGATCATCCATCAAGAAAATGGCGGTTAAGACAAAGATAAAATTCTTACAAAGATAACTGACAGAAGATAACTGACAGGAGGAAGTCAGAAGGAAGAGAAAAAGCTTTGAAAATGGTCTGAATAAGACATGGATATTTATAGAAAACTAAATGGCGGATATACTCAGAATTCAAAAGTAAAAAACCTTTCCATTTTCCCCTTTCCCGAAACTCGAGGCATTCCTTACAGGTGTCAAAACCGTTAAAATCCCGAAAAAAAAAGTCCAACATACCTCATCATACGACCACCAAGTAATACGGACAACCTCAGGCCGCGCGGCCCACAACGCAGATAGCCTTGCCTGCTACACGGTCAACTGAACTCACCCAACACTTCAGTCGTACGACATCAGGTCATCAAAGCAACATCAGCACCATAAAGGTGTAAGCCATACTAGCTACCCATAAAACACTTAACAAGTTAGCAATCCCGCCCTCCCACCCACTGTGCGCATGTCAGAAGCCGCTCGTCCGGTCACTTTATAACCACCCTCACGCTTGGGGGGCAATTGTTGAGTATACCCCAATTGCCTAGCTGAAAGGCTCAAAAGAGCCAAGCCCATGACGCATAAGACAAGGCCCTACGGGCTGCAATGGGACGGACGGCCAAAGAAAGCCAAGTAAGGCTAAGGCCCATCTAATAAGCCTCACGAATCCCAATGCCACACGCTTTGGGTCTAAAGTAGATAAACACGCGGGTCGACGACCCGGCTGCGAACACGTGTGAAGGTAACCGACCTATGCCCTCTATAAATATCCTAGTATTGCCCCATTTAGAGGTATGACTTTACTACCTACTACTTTATTGCTCTGATCTCTGAATATTCCTTACCTAAGAGGGCAACTGACTTAAGCATTGGAGTGCTAACGCAGGGCATCCCCCTGCCACTCAGGTGTTTGCTGTCTTGCAGACTACTTTCCTGGGGATTAGTGCACTTAGTTGGACCAAGACCGGTTGTGAGTCTAAACAGGCCTCAACACTCATCAGACAAGATATTAAGATGATAAGTTGGAACTATCCTCACAATATCGGCAACATTATCATTACGTTTTGTAACAATAATCTTGCTATTTTTGGCACCAAAATTGAAAGGACTTCTTAGCTTTTCCCAATCAACATATTTCTCGTTCCAGACATCATGTAAAACAAATAGAAACTTCTTTCCCAACAGCTTCTCCTTGAGTCTAAGTTGAAGCTTATTCAAGTTGTCATCGTCGTCACTACTACTAGAACCTATCTCATCAAGGATGGTTTTGGATACCCTGGTAGCATCAAATTCATCTGAAACACAAACCCAGGCTTTGAGATCAAACCAGTCCTCCAGTCTCTTGTCACTGTAGATCGATTGAGCAAGGGTGGTTTTACCAACCCCTCCCATGCCCACAATTGGAATCATATCTATCTGATTTTCACTTGGATTTTTAGGGCTCAACAACTTTATGATTGCTTCTTTTTCACCATCTCTACCATAAACATCAGACTCATCCACCAAAGAAGTGTCAGCTGATCTTTTAAACAACTTTTCACCTCCACGTTCTTTCAAACCGAGGATGCCCTTTTGATTCACTCGATATTCTAACCTCCCGATAATTTCTTCAAGCTTAGATCCCATCTCCTTATTATTGAAAGGATTGAGAGAAGAGAAAATGCGGCTCACCTGCGATACAGTTGTTTGATCCTCAGATTCCAACTTCATACGAAGAGCTTCAGTAGCCATCTCATTAAGGAAGTCCTCAGCATCATAAACAACATCTTTGAACTCAGACAGCCAGCTTCTGACATGGATGTTGGTAATCTGCTTGGTTTCAGCATCATCCAGCACAACATTAACAGACATGAGCAACGACTTCAGTTTGCTGAGCAGACCATCTTCAAGTTTCTTTCCTCTGATAAGGTTCAGAACATCCCCTGAAGCAATCCTATCAACCAGCACCTCTATGGAAGCAGTGAGAAAAGCTTCACCAACGAAAGCCATGGCCATAGTTTTGAAAGAAAATGAAAGCAACTAATTGTAAACAATGAAAAGAAAGAGTGGTAATGTGGTGTTTCAGTACTCCAAACTTGGTAGTTTCCTTCTCTTTACTAATAGCAAAATACTGCCAATAACTGAATAACGTCAAAGCGATTTGAATATTGCAATATTTTTTAATACAAAGCCACCCTTTTTTTTTCTTTTGCTAGACTTCCATGAACTGAAAAGTGAAAACAAGTTCCCAAGAATCTATTTTTTACTTGAAAGTTGAAAGAAAAGAATCCTATGTTAATTTAATTATGTGCAATATTTAGTTTCAACTTGGGGTGTGTGGATTATTTTAGAATTAGTAGGAGACAGCTTTTTTGACTATCTATGCACATTACCGTTGTACCCAAAACAACAGTAAATTCAAAGTCATATAACTTAATGTTATTTAATCGAAACACTTCTTACATTGAAAATGACCTAATCCTTGATCTATGAAGTTAAGATTTCATTGATTTTTAACTACTGTCTAATAGCACTATATATGCAATTAGGTGAAGTTGAAGAATTTTGAAGTGGTAAAAGTCCCTGCAAGGTCCCTGTACTATACGAAATGTTGATTTTGGTCCCTGTATTTTTTTTTCTACAAATTCGTCCCTCGGAAACGTGAGGGACCTCGAGTGATAGGTTCTGATAGTAGATGGACGAATTTGTAGAAAAAAAAAAAGTACATGGACCAAAATCAACATTTCGTATAGTACAGGGACCTTACAGGTACTTTTACCTCTTGAAGTTGAAGTTGCTCTTTTTGACTACATGGCACATGACATGCCCAAATTTTTCTGATGGAGTAATTCAGAAAAAGAAAATTAGGTCATGTTTGGTTCGTGGTATCTTAGGTATTACGTGGTAGTGTCATTCACATTACTTTTCTAGGAATGTTATTTTAGTGGGAAAGTATAATTTTTTATTTTTATGGGAATAAGATTACCATGTTTAGTTAACATGGGAAAGTTATTACATTTTAAGATTATAAGAGAAAGACAAGGGAAAAATAGTAACACTTTTCCGAGAAAGTTAACTTTCTCACCCTTTTAGGTGGGAATTCCATATTCCCACCTAAAATTAGATTCCACCAATCAAATATGGGAAAGTTATTCCCTCTACCTAACTTACCACACTTTCCCACTATATTCCACGAACCAAACACAACCTTAGTTTTTTTTATTATCTGGCTATTATGTAATTTAGTTAGTTGATACATATCTTGATGCTTTTATCAATCTGATAAAGAAAAACAACAAAGCTACATTTGGAGGGAGATGAAATTGATAATACTAGTATAAGATTATTCTTTAAGCTCCAACAACAATGTCAAGTACTCCACTTTGGAGTAGCTTAATAAACCACTTCATCAAAAAGTATTGCAAGCAATTTAACAATTAAAAGAAGGAAAAGAGAAGAAATGAAATCATATGAAAAACCTTCAATCAGAATCAAGAACAGAATTTTGCCTGCTGTTGAATCACATTAGAATTTCAATTTCAGTCCTGCATACAAGGATCTCTTCCCTCCCTCGAATGGGATGAACGTGTGAAGGAAGTCCTCTTACGGTTCCAAAATGCAAAGAATTTAATGTCAATCAGCAATGTAAAATGGTCTTCTATGTTGCTTTAACAAGGCAGATTATGAGTGAAATGGAACATACAAAAGTAGCTGCAGAGAGAGTCTTCCCGTAGCTGTAGTTGGTAATTATAGACCACTTGTAAAATTCTCATGGTGCACGAATCTTCACAAATCAAAGCTTTTTTTTTTTCAGCTGCAACAAAGCATATTTGGGATGCAGAAGGAAATTTAGTCTGTTAAAAATATTGGCAGAGAGAAAATAATGGAGAGAAAATTTGAATAGTATTTCTCAAGGTGTAATTTTACATATGACAAAGGTGGGTTTATATAGTAGTTCTAACCTCACATAATATGGTAAGATCCAATTAGCTCCTAAACATAAGCTAATTACTAGTAACTAAAAGATACTAAATCAATTGTAAATAAATTACAATTAATTACATTAACATCCCCCTCAAACTCAAGGTGGTGAAGATGAGTCCAACTTGAGTTTGGAACCAAAATGAACTTCGAAGAGCAGGACCATCAAATGAAGGGCAGAAAACATGACAGAAAGGTCAAAGAGGACCTAGAGGTCAAACAGGCAGAAAACAAGACCAAAAGGTCAAACAGGACCAACAGGTCGAACATGCAGAAAACGGGACCAAAGGTCAAACAGGACTAAATAGGTCAAATAGGCAGAAAACAGGATCGAATGGTCAACAGAAAACGGGACCGAAAGGTCAACAGACAGAAAACAGGACCGAAAGATTAAACAGAACGGAGTATGCGAAGTTCTCCATCTTACATACAAGATTTCCTAAAACGGAGCCCAAAAACGGAACCAGAGGATCGAAAACATGTGGAAAGGTGGTCTTACTCACGAAGGTTAAAGTCAACGGTCAACTATCAAAAGTCAATGGTTAAATTCAACGGTCAAAATCAACGCTGACGTGGCAGGTTGACTCAGTCAACAGATGACATGGCAGCATGGTGTGGCTGATGGATGACGTGGCAGGTCAACGGATTTAGATCTGGTCAACGGTGGAGCAGAATCTGAGTGGCCAACAAATTTAGATCTGGTCAACGGAGGAGCAGAATCTTTGACTAGCGAGTGTGGGGGCTAAATGCTCAATTTGGTACCAAACCTTTGGCCAGATGCTCAATTTGATGTCAAACCTTTAAACCTGCTCAATTCAGTGTCAAACCTTTCCAAATCGGCTCAATTTGGTAACATTTCAACTCTACCGTTGGGAGGTGCAAACACGGGCCGTTTGAAGCGCGTACAGGCAAACTTGGTAGTTTAAAAAATTACCAGATGGCCAAAAAAGCCACGTGGCTAACATTTAATAATATAAAAAAACTAAAATTCAGCAAAAAAAAAAATTCTACAAAAAAAAGAACAGAAAATTAATTGAATATTACGTTTGTTTGGCAAAAAAAAACGTTTACAATTAAAAATTAAATCTAGTTAACTTTTTTTTTATGGCTGTTAGTGAGGTTAGTGTTTGTGAGCAATTTTTTATTATTTTAGTTGACAAATTCGAGTGGCCTGTATGTTGTTTAGTTATCTAAGGGTGAGAGTGTTTTTGAAAGTAACATGGCATTTGATACTGCCACAATGAGGTTCCACTATGAAGGTAGTTTTGTTGGTGAGGGTGAAACATTTAGGTATGAGGGCGGGTATATAGATGATTTGACTTTTGATCCTGACAAAATTAGTTGGTTTGATCTTAATGAGATATGTCAGGATGCTGGTTATAGGAATGTCCATAAAATTCGGTACTTAAGGCCTGGTTTTCCACTGCATCAGGGAATGAGACAAATTACTAATGATTATACTGTATTAGACATGGTTAGTGACATGTTAGAAAATGCCAATGTTATTGATATTTTCATTGAGCATTTTATGGATGATGTTGAGCTTATAGTAGGTTTAATTGAGAATGGGGATGGTGGGGAGCAGAATGAGGAGCAAAATCAAGAGTTTGAGAACGAAGAGGGTTTTGAAGATGTTATGGCAGAGGTTAATGAGCCTCAAGTTCCAGAGGTTCATGTTGCAAATGAAGCGGGGAATCAGGGGCTTGGGGCTGATATTGAAGGTCAGCAAGGGTTGAATGATCAGGTGAATGAACTCGCAAAAGAACTAAAACTGATGCTGGAAAGAAGAAGACTATTCTAACCAAAGACCATTGACTGCTGGTAATCTCAAGCGTGCTGCCGAAAACAAGTTCAGAAAGAGACAAGCTGCCTTGAAGATTAACAAGGTAATTTGTTCTCAATATCTTGTTTAATTGTTGTGGTACAAAAAAAAACTTAGAATTTTCTTAACAAAATATGTATTTTTTTTTCTCCAAGGGTGCCATGACAACTAAACATGTGCCTGGACTCTGTCTACGTGGAAGTCAGCAGAGTGGAACAGCAAGTAGAACAACAACGAAAACTTTTAAGGGAAAGCATAAATTGTTATTTTGAAAATGTAATTGTTATAGCCTTATAGGTGGTTTGCTTGATGGATGTTTATTTTGGAATATTAGATAGGGTTCTTATGGCTCCCTTTTTGTATGATTTGGTAGTCGACATTATTTGATATTAATTATCCTGCACAGTTTAGACTTTAGCAGGGTTTTGGGAGCGTGTTCATGTAATGATGTTTGAAACAATTATGTCATTTCCCTTTTTTGAAAATTAGAGAGAAAATATTCAGAAGTAACTGAGAGAAAAAGGGTTGGAAGAGAAGTCGTGAGCTACAGGAGAAAGGAGAGAAAAATATAAACGTGAATTTCAAAAAATATTTTTTGGCCAAAAAAATGAAAAATAAATTAAAAAATAAATATAAAAAGATGAATTTCAAAAAATATTTTTTGGCCAAAAAATTTAAAAAATATAAAAAGAATAAAAATATTTAAAAATAAAAAATGCCACGTAGGATGACGGTTCAGGCTTTAACGGCGTGTGACTTTCACATGCTGAGGGACTTTAGAAATGTTACCAAATTGAGCCAATTTGGAAAGGTTTGGCACTGAATTGAGCAGGTTTAAAGGTTTGGCACCAAATTGAGCATCTGGCCAAAGGTTTGGTACCAAATTGAGCATTTAGCCCGAGTGTGGACACCACGGTGGTCGGATCGGGCTGAAATTTTGGTGGCAGGCAGATCGGAGCATGGGCTATCCAATGGTGTAGGAGGTGTCGCAAACGGAGGTCGGGAAAGAGTACAGATCTGGACAGGCGGCTGATAAGTGTATTTTATAAACTTATTTAGCATTATTTTTAGGTCAATTCTAATTAAATTGTGTTGAATTTTTTGTGAAAATTGGCATGATATATCTCACACTTTGAATGTATTGTTTCATAGGAAAACAAATGAAGAAAATGATAAAAAGGAAAGCAAATAGAGAGGACACACTAGGAGCAGCAAGGTTTCAATTTTGAAACCCCGAGGTTTTTGCCTTTTGAAGAATTTTTTAGGGATTGGATATAAGAAACCCCAAGGTTTCAAGCTTTTACAAGGACAACTCAAAGTGTCAGAAACTTCGATTTTGAAACCCCAGGGTTTCAAATTAGAACCCAACCCTTTCTAACTAAAGCCAAAAGCACTCCAAGATTTAATCCAAGCCGTCCATTTTCATCCCTTGGATAAAAAACCAACGTGGATCTCATTTTTTGAAGAGGGTTCTCTTTATTTTGAGGGTTTTTCTTTGGTGGAGTATAAATAGAATAGGATAGGGAGAGAAATGGGTCTTTTGGCCACCTTTGTAAATAGTTTTAGAGAGAGAAAGGAGATCTAGAGTATGGATGGAGCTTGAAGAAGAGCTTGTAGAGGGAGAAACAACTTGGGTCTTCATCACTCTTCAAGATTTAATTTCAAGAATTAGAATTTCTTCTTTCCTCTCTCTTTATGTTTAGTATTTTAGTTTTTGTTCTTTTATTTCTATAATATTTATGTCTAGCTAAAGTCCAAGCTAGGGATTGGATTGAAACCTAGTTTGGGGAAAACATTTGGGGTGTTTGGATTGAGTTTTTGATGAACTAATTTTTATGGGTTTTATTTATTTCTCTAGTTATTGTCTATTAAATGCCTTGTTTGGCCATTTTGGTGTTTATATTGGTTGGTATTGTGAGGTATCGACGGATGAAGCTTTGCCATAGACCATTTGATTGTTGCTTAGATATAATCAATGATTAATTGGATGAGTAATAGCTGCTTGTGCTTAATGGGTCTTCCAATAGTTTAAGATATCGACGGATAGTTAAGTTTTTGGTTAGACACGATTGTGTAGCTCGACGGAGTGCATAATTAGGCTAGTGCAATCCCATTGAAACCCATTGACTCAATTCATGGATTACCAATTTGTTTCTCCCTTAGACTAGGTGAATTTCCAATTCCTAGTGTTAATCACATTAGATTAAGTAATTTCACTTAGGTAGGATTAGTTTAATTTAGTGTTTAATCAACCTCAAACCAATTCTTTTGATTTTATTTCCTTGTCTGCCATGACTAGTATTAACACAAGTAATAATTAAGTCGTTGTCTTTGTGGATACGACACTTGGGTTGAACTACGAGGATCCCGTGCGCTTGCGGATAGTCTAGAGCTTGTCAGCGACGCATGACAGTGCAAAAACTGCTCTGTAAATGAAGATGGCGCGTGGAGGCGCGTGCAGAGGCTGATGGGAAATCGGATGGGAGTATATAGATTTTGTCAAACAGGGATCAAAACAGAGACAAAAACATATTTTTCTTCTATTTATTCCCCCTTACGGGGCCAATGTAGCCCAGATCGGAGAAAAAAAAACTTAGGCTCTTAATACCATGTTAGAAATATTGACAGAGGGAAGAATAATGGAGAGAAATTTTGAATAGTATTTCTCAAGGTGTAATTTTACATATGACAAAGGTGAGTTTATATGGTAGTCCTAAACCCACATAATATGGTAAAATCCAATTAGCTCCTAAACTTAAGCTAATTACTAGTAACTAAAAGATACTAAATCAATTGTAAATAAATTACAATTAATTACATTAACATACTCAATGACGAATCAATAAAAATTTGCAAAAAATATTCTCAGAACTTAGATTAGAAGTAAGAGTAACAAGAAGTGAGTGACTAAGCTTACAACAAAAAGCAATTGTAGATCCCACTGGTTGCAGGGCTTCTTGCAACAAAAAGCAAGTGTTATCGACTCATTTTGAAATAAAAAGAATGTACTAACATTTTCTCCATTTTGGCAACAATTATAGCTTCTAATCCAAGAACTTTAGGCCAACTTTGCTTTTCTCACTTTAGAAATAGACATTTTGCTTGTGATGTGCATAAAATCAGTTATAGACAAATGAACATCTTGATCCATTACATAAGCCAGATTTCAAAGGGACAGTAGTTGGTTGCTTTCTGAATTGAAAACACCGTTTCACTTATTGACTTCTTACTTAATTAAGACAATATAAGAAATGTGTTTAACACAAGATGCTATGAAGTCTTGAGAACGATAAAAGAAATTTGAGGCATTAATGCTTTGATGACATGGAAGAGAAGAGAAGCTTAATTTTGCCAAGTAGTTTAGACAGGGATGTCTGCAAATAAGAACGTCTTTTTGAAGATGTAGTTTCTTTAATACATTGTGAATTCAGCAAGGTAATAGAGGGTAAAAACAAAAAGGAAATCATGTGAAGGAAACTAAGGGATGCCATGAGTTCAAAGCTTCTTTTTCAGCTGCAACAAAAATATAGAAAGAACTTTACTAAATGACAAATGAATAAAGATTTTTGCAATAAATTTCTCAGAACTTGGAACTTAGAAGTAACAAAAAGTAAATGACTAAGCTTACATAGATTAACACGCATTTAGTTACATCCATTTTATTACATTCACAAGTGACAACAGATTTCATAACTGATTGAAAATTAAAAGTTTGCGAGAGGAAGCAAATATAGTACTTTAGACATAGGTTCTAACAAGACATATTATTAACCAGAGTTTAATGAATCAACTTTACAGCAAGCTTTGCCTTAATTGCATGCAGTTCTGTAATAGCATCTTCAATCTTCATTCTCTCGAAAGGAACTTCTTCAGAGCATGAAATACCGACTTTAGTGAAAGAAACCAAACAATCCCATGTTTCACCTTTTATTTTCCTACTTCTCTTCTCATCAATTTGTTCGAGTAGTCGAAAATCAAGAATCTCCTCCAATTGTTCTGGCAATGCCACCTTGCAGAAACTATGAAGGCTTAAGCCATCATGAAACATCAATTACATCGTTAGCCCTCTTTCCTGTGATCATCTCCAAGAGAAGAATACCATAGCTGTAAATATCCCCTTCTGCAGATGCAGCACTGCCCATGCCATATTCTGCAACAAATTTTACAACAAAAGTGTGTATTAAAAGCCAAATAATTTGAAACAGAGTACATAATGAAAGAATTAGCAAAAGACATGTAGAGTTTACCTGGGGGAACATAACCAATTGTTCCATTGATGCCTGATGAAGTTGTTTGCTCGCTACTGCCTACTGAGACATGTTCCGGCTCTTGAAAGCAGCTTAGCCATCCCAAAATCGCTTACAAGTGCAACCATGTCATCATCAAGAAGAACATTGGCCGGCTTTAGATCACGATGAACAATTAGAGAGTCACAATGGCGATGAAGGTAATCTAATGCATTGGCCACATCTATAGCTATGTCCAACATTTGGTTGAACTTCAAATGGCGTGACTCATTATGATGCAGCCAGCTCTCTATACTACCATTAGGCATGAATTCTAAAACTAGAGCCTTGAACTCATTGCCCTGGTAGTCTATGCTTGAGCAAGAAGATATCACCTTGACAACATTTCGGTGTCGAATTGTTGTTAAACTCTCACATTCAACCGTGAAAGTCCTTGCAGCTCTAAGGTTTTGAAGGTTCAATACTTTGACTGCAACAAGCATTTCTTTTTGATGAAGGATTCCTTTGTATACAGAGCCAAAATTCCCTGCACCAATCAAATTGGAGGCTGCGAAACCATCAGTGGCTTGAAGAAGCTCCTTGTAGGACACTCGCAAGTAGCCATTACCTAGCAAAGGACCCGCAGGGATCACTTCCTCTCTTGAGTCTTCTCGCCGGCGTCTCCGCCAACAAATGAAACCAAGAAGCAGAACAAGAATTGAGGCAAATGAAATGCAAAGGGTCATAATAACAATGACTTTGGTTCACAAAGCTTTTCCCTTCTTCTTTGCTTCCTGATTAAAGCAATTTGGAAGCTCTAATTCAGGAATTCCCCCACAAAGGTTTGTGTTACCCATGATGGAAAATCCACTAATATTTTTGAAAACCCCTTCTTGTGGAACTTCACCTTCTCAATGGTTGAAAGAGAGGTTCAAACTCACCAAAAATGGAAGCTTTTGAAGTTCATTTGGTATTTTTCCTGACAAATTGTTATCAGAAAGATCTAAGCTTTCAAGAGCTCTTAGAAAGCTTAAAGATTGAGGAATGCTTCCTTCAAAGTTGTTTCCCTGCATGTGGAGGATTCTTAATTCAGTAATCTCTCCAAGAACACTAGGAATTTCACCCAAAAAATTATTGTTATCAACATATAATTCCACAAGATTCTTCAAGTTAGCAATATCTGATGGAAAGAGACCAGTGAAGGAGTTGTAAGACAAGTTAAGAGTAATCAATCCTTCAAAAGCAGCAATCAGCTGATCTGGTATACTGCCATTATGGTTATTTTTTGAAAGGTCCAATATTTGCAGACTCTTGCAGATTCTGAGTGTCTCTGGAATCCTTCCTTCAATCTTGTTACCTTTTAAATAAAGATAAGACAATAAAGAAAGATTGCCAATGGATGAAGGGATTGTACCAGATAAGCCATTAATAGAGAGGTCAAATCTTCCAAGATTTTGAAGCTTTCCAATGGAACTAGGAATATTGCCAGTAAGGAAATTTTCCCCCAAGTGGATTGAAGTGAGCTTGACAAGATTCCCAATTCCTTCAGGAATACTTCCAGAAATCTGATTCCCTCCCAAATAGAGAAGATCAAGTTGAGTTGATAAATTAGCTATAGTCTTTGGTAAAATCCCACCAAATCTATTCACATGGATGGCCAAAGTTTTTAACATACTGCAATTGGTTAAAGAAGAAAGGAAATACAAATCCCCTGCTTCCCCATTTCCAAGGTGATTACAGTTAAGAAGTAACATTTCAAGATTTTCAAGGTTTCCCATATTGTCAGGAGCTACTCCACTGAAACCATTTGAATAAATAACAAACACTTTCAGGGTAGAGATATTAGTTACTGACCTTGGAATTGTTCCTGTAAATTAGTTATTTCCAATATATAGTGTTTCAAGTTTTGGAAAAGCAAAGCCAAATTCAGGGGCAAGTGAGCCAGATAATTGATTTCCAGTCATGTGAAGGTATGTCATGGAGGAAATATTGTAAAATGAAGAAGGGATGGCACCAGACAGGTTATTGTTATTGATGATAAGTATTTGCAAGTTCAATAAACTGCCTAAACTATTGGGTATAATTCCATTCAAATGGTTAGATCCAAGCTGGAGATAATTCAAGGATGAAAGATTTCCCAAAGAAGGTGGAATTTCCCCAACCAAATTATTCTGAGAAAGAGAAAGTCTAGTGAGATTTTTCAAAATACCATCACCAAAATGAAATGGGATTTTCCCAGTAAAGTTATTGTAATTGAAGTTCATCATTTGGAGGTTTGAGCAATTGCTAAGCTCTATAGGGATGTTACCTTGGAGATTATTTTAGCTTAAATTCAGAAACTGAAGCTGCTTTAATTTCCCAAACTCCCTGGGAATATTTCCTTGCAAGCTATTGTCAGATAGGTTGGCCTCTACAAGGAAACTTAAATTCCCTATTGAAGGAGAAATGGTTCCACACAACTTCATGCTTGTCAGGCTCAAACCGATTACTCTTTGCCGCTGTGCGCCGCATTGAACGCCTTGCCAGTCACAAAAATGGAGAGAAGCATTCCATGAAAGTAGAGCAGCAGCAGCAGAGGAAGAAGAACCAACAAGAAGCTGATCCTTTATAGCAAGCAAGGCTAGTTTGTCTGTTTCATTCCCCAAGACTAAGGACCTTGACATGAAGGTAATGTTCAGTGCAAAAATGCAAACAAGAGACTTAATAAGCTTCTCCATAGAAACAACAATATATGCATTAGGAAGCAATAATTTTTGGCCCAAGGCACAAAAACATGATAAAATTCTTGGGAAGGAAGTTTATGTCATTGACAACCTGCATCCAAGTTGAAAAGAACTTTCTGAAAGAAATATTGACGCAGATTTATGATTCTTTAAAGAAAAAATCGGGTTCTTTTACAAATAGGGTGAATCCAGACTTCTATTATACATTACCTCATGAATATGCGACTAATTTGTTTTGTTTTTTTTTTTTTTTTATTTAGCCCAAAGTTCTTTTATTTTTTTTCCCCTCTCTTTTTGGTCATATTAACTTCTTTTACTTTTCTGTTATTAGAACCAAATATGAATATGTTACCATGACTAGTATTTTTGCTACCTACCATGACTAGTAAAAGTATTATATTACCTAATTTGTTGACTAAAATTAAAACTAGGCCACCTTCAAAGAAATAAATGGTCTTCGCTAAAATGCATATGCTTTTTTATTCACACACATGTTTTAAAGAACTTAATCATTACGAAATAGTGCGATACAAATATTGTCCTGTTGCATCATGCAACAAAGAGTTAATCACGCAAGATGGTTCTTTTCTGTAAAGACCACATAAGCTTCATCTAAAAACTATTACAAAAATGGGAGCTTCCTTCCCTTGCAATTACATAAGCACAAGTATTTCCCTCCCTGAATGTGTGTTGAACTTGGATTTCAGTGAATTGTCGCAAGAGGCACCTGTATTCATCAACTAGGTTATGATATCTCAAGTTTGAAACACAATCATGAGGTGAATAATTCAACAAGTTTATCAATATTATGGGATTTAGCAAGCTGCAAACCATCTTTCAATGCCCAAAGTTCAGCTAAAAAGTCGGAGGCGAAGCCCGGATGCCTCATGGTACCACCAACCCAATCACCCAGGTTATTTCTAAGAATAGAACCAGCTCTCGCTCTACCTGGGATTCACACACATGTTAGCATGATGAAATGATGAACCCAAGCCCGTACCTTTTTATTTATTATTATTTAAACTATACTTGATGGAAAAAAGTTATATGTTGAATATAAGTCTAATTGACCCGTAAAAGTACATAAATGGTTCCTGAAGTGAGCCAAATGTGTATTTTGGTCCCTGAAGCGAAACTTTGTTCAATTGAGTCCTTAAAGTAAAGGGTTAGGAATAATAGGGTCCTTCCGTCTAAGGGCACGTCAAATTCATAGATGTGGCACTGGCGCCGTCAACTTTCTGACGACGACGCTGAGGTGGACTGCCACGTCAGTTTTTTATTAAAAAATAATTTTTCTAAAAAAGTTATTTTTTGAACTTTTTTTTAAAAAAACATATTTCA
>AWWV01007018.1:0-10235 GCA_001974805.1 Corchorus capsularis
TTTTTAAATAAAAAAAAAAAGCTGGCGTGGCAGTCCACCACAGCAACGGCGTCAAGAAAAGTTAATGGCGTCACTGTCACGTCAGCGAATTTGACGATGCAATTGACGGAAGGACCCAATTGTTTCTAACCCTTCACTTTAGAAGCTTAATTGAAGAAAATTTCATTTCATGGACCAAAATGCACATTTGACTCAGTTTTGGGACCATTTATGTACTTTTACCTATATAATATATATAAGGCCCAAAAGCCTCCTAGGTCCCAAAGTTAGATATGTATAAGGGACCTCTACATAAGGTATAGTCTCTATCTACCGTTCTTAAGCTGATCTCACTTTCTCTAAATATCTAAAGACTGCATTGACTTAATCATAGGAGAGGATCCCCTCCAGATAAACCAGTGCATGGCCCCTCCTGGCCCAATCTTTCACAGTTCTCTCTCTTGCAGGCCACCCATATTATTTGTCACAGATAAACCCGGTGATAAACCATATATTTGTCAAAAGATTGTATCATCAAGATCTATAGATAACAACAACAGATAATAGAATTGGAATACCCTTAATTGGTTGAAGAGTTAACAAATCTCAAATTATAAGTTTGAATTATATAAAAGTTCTCAATTATATTGATATTCTAAATTTTAGACACGGGCTACAGGGTTAGAAGATTGACAAGTGTCCATTTATAAAAAGTTATTCATTCTTTGATTAATTAACCAGGGGTAGAGCCAAAGCATTTGAGTGGGGTCAATTGACCCCACTGAAAATGATAAAACCCCTTAAACCCTTAGGTGTTTTAGGATAAATTTTGCAGAAATAATTTGCAAATGGACCTCACTAGAAAATTGCAAATTGACCCTCTAAATCACATTAATTGTGAGTAAATTAACATATTTTGATTAAACTAAGTCATATGCATATGATATGATAATTGTTGGATTTAATTAAACCAAACCTATTTAATTTAATTATATGTGTCAAGTTTTTATTGTTTTGTTATAAGTCTTGTAGTGTGGGTGAGTACATGGGATTAAAGCCCATGTAAAACCTAGCTATATATAAACAATAGTTTGTGCCGTCAGTCTGTTATGTGAGAAACCAAAAAGAAATTAAAAGCTTGTGCGTTGCTTTGAAAGCCGAATATCGTCGACCATGGCTTTTGCAGTTTGTGAGATTTATGCTTCGGTTAGTTGAATAAAGTTGAGATTTGTGGCTTTTGTTATTGAATTCCTGATTGGTATTTTTAGCTTCTACATTTGGTATTAGTCGCCATAAGATCCTGATGGCTACAAATATGCAATTTGTGCAAACTCCATCAATCAAATTTGATGGTAAAAACTTGTTTCAAGAGTGGGTTGTGCAGATGCGATTTTTTCTAAAATCGTTAGATGTGTGGGAAGTTGTTGAGGAGGGATTCGTTCAACAAAAAGATACTAGGGGTTGGACAGCTGCACAGAAGAATGAATTGAAAAATCTTCGCAAGAAAGATGATCGAGCTATCCATCATATAATGTAGAGTGTTGAGATGTCAGTCTTTCAGAAGTTGATCAATGTGAAGTCATCAAAAGAAGCTTGGGATATGTTAATTGAGTCCTATCAAGGTGTAGCACCAGTTCAAAGGGTGAAGTTGCAGACATACAGGAGGCAGGTTGAGTTGCTTCAACAAGAAAAAAAATGAGAAGATTGCTGATTATTTTTCAAGGACGCAGAAAATTGTTAACAATATGAAGGCCAATGGTGAAACCATTACTGATGTTCAGATTATGGAGAAAATTCTTCGGACCTTAACGGAGCGATTTGATGTTATCGCTACCATTGAGGAGTCGAAGGACCTGAAAACTATGACTATTGCTGGTATGCAGGGAACATTGGAGGCACATGAATATAAGTTAGATGAAAGGTCTGCAGGAACTGTTGAGCAAGCATTAAAAGCTCAAATTGATGTGAAGAAGGAGAAAGTTAAAGCATCACATAAAGGCGAATCCAACCAGCTAAGAGGCAGAAATTTCAGGCTTGGTCAAAGGCAAGGTGATAGAGGTTTTGGCAGAGGTAATTTTGATCGCAGAGGCAACTTTGATCGAAAAGGTAATACTGATCAAACTCGCGATATGTCTAATGTTCAGTGTTATAAATGTCAAAAGTATGGGCATTATCAGTCTAAGTGCAAGTCACATATTCAATGTCATAATTGTGGCAAGTATGGTCATTTAAGTAGAAATTGTCGTTCCAAGAGACAGGAAAATAGAGATCATCATGCGAAAGTTGCAAGGAATAGTGGTGATTGCACTGAAACATTGTTGCTAGCCAGTTCAGATAGTGCAGATGGCTATGATAGCCAATGGTTGTTGGATACATGTTGCAGTAATCATCTTAGCAGAAATAAGTCTTTGTTTTCAGAATATGATGATTCGTTTAGTAGATCAGTGAGACTTGGTGATGACGGTCCATACCGGTATATGGGAAAGGCAAGATTGGCATCAAGTTAAAGGATGAGACATTGAATTTTATTTCTGAAGTTTTTTACTCTCCAAATGTCAGTCAGAATTTATTGAGTGTGGGGCAGTTAGCTGAAAAGGATTACGATTTGCACTTCAACAAGCATGGTTGTACTATTTTTGATGTTGATAATCGGATGATTGCAAAGGTAAAAATGTTTAGAAACCGTTTATTTCCTATGCAACTTAATTATGATGAACTTTCTTGTCATGCTTCTGTGATTGTTGATGATAATTGGCTTTGGCATATGAGATTTGGGCATTTGAATTTTCGTAGTCTTGATTTCCTTGCTAGAAAGAATTGGGTTTCTAGGTAGCAGCTTTTAAAGTTCCTGAAAAAGTTTGTGAAACCTGTGTTTTGGGAAAGAAGCATAGAGAAGTCTTTCCTAAAGGACAGGCTTGGAGAGCAACTAGACCACTTGAACTTGTTCATTCGGATTTATGCTCTGTGGAGGTTCCTTCCATTGGTGGTAGCAAGTATTTTATCAGTTTCATTGATGACTTTAGTAGAAAGGCCTGGGTTTATTTTTTGAAGCATAAGTCTGATCCCTGTGATGCTTTCAAGAAGTTTGTATTCTATGTTCAGAAGCAAAGTGGGTATACTCTTAAAATTTTTAGAACTGATAAGGGTACTGAATATACTGTATGTGATGATTTCTTGGAGAAACATGGTATTTTGCATCAGTTGACTGCTAGGTACACACCTCAACAAAATGGGGTAGCTGAAAGGAAGAATAGAACTGTTATGGATATGGTGAGATGTATGCTGCATAGTAAAAATTTGCAGAAAGGTTTTTGGGCTGAGGCTATTGCTTGTGCTATTTATGTGTTGAATAGGTGTCCTACAAGGAGTGTTCTTGACAAAACTCCACAGGAAGCTTAGACTGGGAAAAAGCCTAACATTGGGCATCGTAAGGTATTTGGTTGTATTGCTTTTGCTCATGTGCCGGATGAGTTGCGAAAGAAGCTGGATGACAAAGCTGAAAAGTGTATTTTCATTGGCTACAGTCATGAGGTAAAAGGGTACAAGTTGTTAGCAGGGATTTTACTTTTGATGAAGATGGTGTTTGGGATTGGTCTAATGATGGCAGGGATTCGCAGCCTAGACTTGCTGTTGTTGTTGATGGATTTAATGTTAATCGAGAGGTGGAGCCAATACCTGCAGAAACTTCTAGCCGCCCACAAAGATTAAGGCATCCTAATGTTCGTTTGAAGGGTTATGTGGTTGGTACTAATTCTGATTCTTTTGATGATAGTGATGATATTGTTCATTATGCCATGTTTGCAGATTGTGATCCTTCGACATTTTAGGATGCTGCTTGTGATGATCATTGGGTGAAAGCCCTAGATGATGAGATTCATGCCATTAAAAAGAATGGTACTTGGGAGCTTACTTATCTTCCCAAGGAAAAGAAGCCAATTGGTGTTAAATGGGTGTACAAGACTAAGTACAAGACCAATGGTGAAGTGGATCGATTTAAAGCGCGTTTGGTAGCCAAGGGTTACAAGCAAAAGCCAGGTATTGATTATTTTGAGGTATTTGCACCTGTTGCTAGACTTGATACTGTTAGAATGGTTATTTCACTTGCTGCTCAGAATAGTTGGAAAATTATGCAAATGGGTGTTAAGTATGCCTTTTTGAATGGTGTTCTTGAGGAGGAGGTGTATGTTGAACAACCTCCAGTTTATGTTAGGAAGGGGGAAGAAGACAAGGTTTACAGGTTGCAAAGAGCCTTGTATGGATTGAAACAAGCGCTTAGAGCATGGTGTACTCGCATTGATTCTTACTTTCTTGATCATGATTTTCAGAGGCGCCCATATGAGCATACCTTGTATGTAAAATCTAACTTGCAGGGTGATGTCATCATTGTGTGCTTGTATGTGGATGATTTAATTTTCATTGGCAATAATCCAAAGTTGTTAGCGAGTTTCAGGGAGGCCATGGTTTCTCAGTTTGAGATGACTGATATGGCTTTGATGTCTTACTTCCTTGGTATTGAGGTGAAGCAAATAGATGCTGGTATATTTATTTCGCAGAAAAAGTATGCTGGTGATGTCTTGAAGAAGTTCAAGATGGAGCCTTGCAATCCTATTTTGACTCCTATTGAAGAAATGTTGAAACTTATGTCAGATGACAATGGTGAGTTAGTTGATGCAACTAACTACAAGAGCTTAGTTGGAAGTTTGTGGTACTTGACAGCTACGAAGCCTGATATCATGTATAGTGTGGGGATAATTAGCAGGTTTATGGAGAATCCGCGGCAATCTCACTTGCAGGCAGTTAAACGTATCTTGAGATATATCAAAGGTGCACTTAGTGATGGAATTTTAATTCTTGTGCTAATGATGTGGAGCTTGTTGGATATACAGATAGTGATTGGGCAGGTGATGTTGAAAAGCGGAAACCATCTTGGAACTGGTGTGTTCTCTTGGCTTTCTAAGAAACAATAGGTGGTTGCTCTGTCCACTGCAGAGGCAGAGTATGTTGCAGCGACAAGTTGTTCTACTCAAGCTGTATGGTTGCGAAGGATGCTCAGTGAGTTACAACATGAACAAGTGAAGCCTACAAAGATGTTTTATGACAACAAGTCAGCAATTGCAATGACAAAGAATCCAGTGTTTCATGGTTGCAACAAGCACATTGACATTAAGTATCACTACATTCGAGACTTGGTGAGAGACAATGAGATCGCGGTTGAGTTTTGCTCATCTGAGGAGCAAGTTGCTGATTGCTTTACAAAGTCATTAAAGACGGATGAGTTCTTGAAGCTGAAGAAGCTGCTTGGGATGGTGAGCCTTGAAAACTTGGTTTAAGTGAGGTTATGTTGGGTTTAATTAAACCAAGCCTATTTAATTCAATTATACAAGGTTTTGCCCGCGCACGCTACGCTGCGCGGGTGATAAAATGTAATACTATATGAAGTTTAACTTTAAAGAGTCTATGAAAATGGCCATGGTTTAATTCTACAGAATCAACCAAAATGGGCATGGTCTCGTAGCTAGGCAGCTACTGTAAAGTAATAACATGAAAATATATTCAATGCTAACATACAGTATTATACATTGCCTATATATATCAGACAATAACTCAGGAAGGCTGATGGTTTTGTCTCTGGCAATGAAACATAGTAGTCGATACTAACCACATCAAAAACATGCTTACATTAACATGGTTAGTTTAACAAAAGGAACAAAAGGCATAACTATAGTAATGGTAATAACCATGGCGTTCCATATTAGTCTTTGGAACCATTGTTTTGTTCATCAGAAGTCATCAAAAGATTCTCCTGTTGATATTGAAAATAGGAGAAAAGTTTAGGTGCATAATTGTGGTCAAAGTAAGAAGAAAAAATATTTGAAGATCAAATTATATGCATTTTATGTTAGAGTCAAGTGGATGCAATGCAATTAATCTAACCTTTAAATTTCAAGCAGATTCTTGTTTGCGTAGAGGTAGACTAAGAAAGCTAATAGTCCATTATAGTCTGGAAAATTTCTCTGAAGACCACGTTCCTGGTGATATCAGTTCTGTTTCCAAATTCATCCAAAGCCAGCAGCTGTATGTATAGCATTACTCAAAGAAGCACCAACATCATCTTTATGTATAGAGGGAGGGGAAGCAGATGCTTCAGCAACAATCTCTTCTGGAGTAATTGGTGAAAATGAGTATATCTTATATCTCCCGAGTCCTCGTTAATTGCTTAATCTATCATACCAAGAATGAACTCATATTCACCCCTAATGCTGACTCTAGCCGATTTACGGAGTTTGAATCTATCCATATCATGATACACAATGGAATCTGATGTTGCCAAACCTAGCATATTATCAGCCAAAGGACTATAGGCACTTGCAATGGCTTTTGATGTACTATCCTTGATCATTAAATTCAGCTGAGTTCTGAAAAAACAAATAATGTAATAAGATAGTTGAAAAGAACTGTATATTGTAAATATATATTAGTTATTAAATGTGATACTCACGAAAATCTTGGCGTGACTATCCCATGATCAGTGCAACTATATACTCCATTAGATTCAGTAAGTCTAAGAATGCATTTGCTGCAACACTCATAAAACCAACCATTCTTGGTGTCTATATCAGTGATCTTAGCTGAAACTTTATATCTTTTACCCTAACATAATTAAACGAATATAATTAAGTATAAAGTGTAAATGTATAGATTTGAAAGGGAATATATATATATATATGTATATTTCGCGGAGACCTTGAGCTCAGCAAAATTCTTGTAAATCAGTTGACGAAGAGTAATTTCTTCAGCCACTGCAGAAGACTGAAACATATTCATATCTTCAGCTCGAATGATCTGAACAGGTGTGTTATCATGTGCAAATCTACAACAAACAGACATCAAAAAATTAGAGGGAACTGATGAACAGAATAAGATACAGGTTAAGGTCATACCGAAGTACTCAGGGAAAAAAATCATAAATACCTTTGTCTAATCAATTCTGTCTGAGGAATTGGAGGATTGACAAAAACTGTGGTTGAAGATGAAGTTGACAGAAATTTTGTGTCTACAGTACAATTAAGGTGAAAGGGCAGAAAGAAGGATATAAGCTATCAAATAAGAAAAAACGTGATGACGTTAAACCAAAAGGGGAAAAAAAGTCGCGATTAGAAATTAGAAATATAATATAAAGCAATCCAGACCTCGGAAATCCTTAACAATTGTTCCAGTTATGACCAAAACTGGCTTGGGTTGCTGACTGGCCAACTCTTCAACAATTAACTTTTTCATTTGGTGATCCCAGAAAGTAACCATAAGCTCATCTCCACTGTAAACATCTTTGAGATCAAAATTGAAAGAAGTATAAATACATAGACAATAACTATTAAATAAGAATACAACACACCTTAAAAGTCTTATCACAATATCCATTTTATTGGATAATTCCTCAGTTGTCTTACGCACTTGAACAGGCTCAGTTATAGACAACAACATGCCAATAAAATCTACAATATTATTGATAACGAGAGTATAAGTTAGGAGTTATAATGATCAAATATAGGCTAAAAACATAAGCAAATACAATCAGCAAAAAGCATCAAACCTGTTAGTACTGCATCTTTCTCTTTCCTTTGCTTTATTTGGTCAAGAGTTGCAAGCTGAAACCAAAACCTAGGGAATTTCTCAACACCTTCAAATATTTCTTCTATCTCTGTGCTTCCATCGAAGTACAAATCATAATCAGAAGGAGCACAATTGTAGCTGGGTTCACTGGAACAACTTGGAAATCAGAGATTTTATAAACATGCCCACCATATGCTCAAACCAATGAAAAAACCCTTAGGGATAATAGCACGCATAGCATTACCCTAAATACCATAGCATAATTAGGCATCAAACACTATTCAGAACAAACAATTCAGATGTGATCAATATAAAGCATGAGAAAAGTGAATCATGGTAGCTAACCTTGTCATCATCAAGTAACAGATCAACACTGATAGGAATAGTTCCCTGAGGCAAGATAGTTTCCCACATTCTAGTTACCCTAACAATCACATAAGCTTCAATTCCTTCATACAATTCTGATAATGAAGCTTGTATGAGTTCATTGAGACCCTAATATAAGGAAAACCCATAATCATAATGCGAAAGAGAACAGTAGTAATAGCAGCTCAAATATTAAAAAATTTACATGAGACATGAGATGAGAAACAGGCAGAATAGAGAAAAGAATCAAACAAACTAAAACAAAATACCCAAGCAACAAATTAAGAACCAGTAAAGGGACAAAAAGGCAAGTGAATTGAGAAGGAAAAAATTATAACCTGACCGGAACAAAGTGATATAAAGTTAAGTGACTTACCGTATTCTTTGAAGCCCTGGCCATGAGGAAAATCTAACAATAGACATGAAAACAAAAAAGAAATAAGTAATAAGTATCACATTAGTAAGACGAAAGAGGCAATAACTAAATCTGCAAAAAATAAAGCAGAAAATTTGGTTAATTTGAATAAACACATATCACAAAACGCAATACCAAGCAAAATAAGAATATATCGAAAGCTTTAATTAGTTACAAACGAAACATAAAGTGGATTACACAATGAATCATGCCAAAAAGAAGCAATACACACAAAAGACCAAATAAGATTAAGACAAATAATAAAACAAAAAACAAAGAATGATACAATTAGAATTACAGAGGAAAAGAACGGATAAAACCATAGATATAATGGAATTAAAACAGACGGAAGAGGGAAAGAACAGAAGGAAACGACAGGAGAAAATAAAGAAGAGGCAAAAAAAACAGAGTAATAAAACAGGAAACCGTAAGCAACAACAAAGGTAAAAAGGTTGAGAGGAGGAAAAGGGCATAACCCTCAAGAAAATCAGACCTCTGAGTCAAGAGATGGCAAAGAACTGAAGGACGGTGGAAGAGAAAACTAGAGGATAGCAAGAAAGAAGAAAAAAAAACAGAGGAGGAAATGATTAAAACAGCAACATGTGGGCACAAAAAAATCAAAATAAAAGGCTAAGGAAGAGTGTAGAAGCAAGGGGAACCGTCTTGGGAATTGGAGAACTGGGAAAAAATATCAAAAACCAAAATAGTTAAGTCGTAATGAGTTGTTTCAGCAATTTAATCCATTTCAAACTGAAACAATTGAAACCCAGGGAACCGAAAACAGGGGAAGGCCAACTATTGCATAGCGCAGAGGGAGAGAGGGGAAAAAATACACGTGTCGGATTCAAAAAGAATAGAAGACAGAGTAAATTACGATTAAGTCCCCATTAAACAGTGCATAACAATGAGGCAAAAAAATGAGAATTAAAAGAAGAAATTCCAAAATGGTGATTTAAACTTCCCAAATAGTTGGTGGTTTATGTGTCTTGTTTTGTTATAAGTCTTGTAGTGTGGGTGAGTGCATGGGATTAAAGCCCATGTAAAACCTAGCTATATAAACAATAGTTTGTGTCGTCAGCCTGTTATGTGAGAAACCAAAAAGAAATTAAAAGCTTGTGCGTTGTTTTGAAAGCCGAATATCATCGGCCATGACTTTTACAGTTTGTGAGATTTATGCTTTGGTTAGTTGAATAAAGTTGAGATTTGTGGCTTTTATTATTTTTTTTGGTAAACATGTGGCTTCTGCAATAATACATAATATCAAATTTTAATAAACATATATATGAGATTTGTAATGATTTATTTTCTACCTTTTCTTGTAAGAATAGAACAAGCATATAAGACAATAAAATAAACATAATTTTTTTAGACTATATATACTCCCTCTAACAAAATAAAATAAACTAAGAATCTTTGAGATATCACTCTTGGTATGAGTTTTTACAGACGCAATAAAATATATAAAAAGGGGACAAAACAGGGAATGAAGCAAATCGAAAATAAATTAAACAATACTAAGGGGATTACTAAATACCGCCCCCTTTTACTAGGTACCGCCCCCCTTTGTACTATTTTGCCCTTTCCTTCAAACTTCAAAATTTTCAATTCTCTCAAATTCTCTCAACCTTCAAACTTTCAAATCTCATTATTGACAAATCCATATTCATATCCATTTAAACTAAATGAATTGTCCAATACTTATTAAAGGACACAAGGAAATTAAAGGAAAATCTTAAAAAAACGTTTAAAGATGAAGAAGAGAAAAAAAACCCCCCAGAAAAGGGCTGGTCGCGACCCGCCATGGTTTATTTTTTTTCGCGCGCGACCCACAGCATGGCTGGTCGCGATCCGCGCGCAACCCAGC
>AWWV01007019.1:0-12102 GCA_001974805.1 Corchorus capsularis
GGTCGCGACCAGCCCTTTTCTGGGTTTTTTTTTCATCTTTAAAGGGTTTTTTTTAAAGATTTTCCTTTAATTCCCTTTTGTCCTTTAATAAGTATTGGACAATTTATTTAGTTTAAATGGGTATGGAATATATCTCAATATTAGCAAGAGGACTTTAATCTTTGATTAATGATAAATAGATTTTTTTTTACTTTTTTTAAAAAATATATATTTGCAATTCGAAAAATCTTTATTCATGAGTTTTGATGTTGTTTTACTTGAATGATTTTGAATGATTGAGGTTTGAAAGTTTGAAGGTTAAGAGAATTTGAGAGAATTGATAAGTTTGAAGTTTAATGGAAAATAAGGCAAATGGCAAAATTGTCCAAATGGGGGGTAGCTAGTAAAAGGGGGCGGTATTTAGTAATCCACTACTGTAACTTATTTAAATTTGAGATTTTGTATTTTAGACAAAAATCCAATAAGACTTCAATCAATAAATTAACAACTACAAAATCAGGGTTCAAACGACTTGCATTAACCAGTTGAGCTATATAACGTATTGTATAACACTTTTAAACTATAAAATTTGTCATTGAAAATTGTAAATAATGTGATTATTCTAAAGAATTATTGTTGTTGTGTATATATATATCCATATTATAACTTTTTGTAGTGCAAATAATAATATTATTTTATATTAATATATATTGACCTCACTGTATCACATTCATGATTCTGCCACTGTAATTAACAAATTATATTATCATCACTTGTGAAAATCTAAATTAATTTACACCTATTATTTATATTTGGGATAATATTCTACGTCACTATCATTATTCAACAATGTGAAGTCGATGACTTGTTTTGACAATCTGCTTGTTGAATATCAGATGCAGGTTAGTCATTTACGATATTTTCACGAAGTTACAAAGTTTGAAGAATTCTTTCTTAATTGAGATGAGATGGTTAAAGGTTAAAATTCACCTTGAAAGGTCTCATACTTCAAAAACTCTCGTTCCTCGTAGACCCATTTCCCTATGATCTCTTATATATAAATAGTTAGAAAGTTTGAAGTCTCATATGTTCAATTCAAGACTTGGGTTAATTGTGTAAAATATCAATTTAATTCTCATTTTTTGGGCATTCTATCAATTTTCTTTTGCACATTATAGCTTACACACACAAACTGACAAAAGAAAAAAGGAATCCTTACAACTATAATAAAGAAATTCCAAACCTTTTAGTGCATCTCTCCCTCCCTGTCTGAATATTCCGCTTAATAAAAAAAAGGAAATATATATATACCTTCTCTCTTTAATTATAGAGTGATCACAAACAATGTTTTTTTTTTTTTTAGCTAAGAGTGATCACAAACAATGTTTGCAATGTATAAAATGCAATATATAAAACACTTTTTTTGGCCGTATATATAACACTTATTCAAGTACATTAATTATCACCATTTTGGACCAATAGAACCGAGGATTTAACATTCTCACGATTCAAATTCAAAAAAAAAAAAAAATCATTCTCACAATTCAATGACTAATATATAGCAAGAAGAGAGAGAGAGAGAGAGTTCCATATCTCTAAATATGAGCTGAATTTATTCCAAGATGTGATCATATATATATATATATATATGGTAGATCATCCATGCATGTTCATGAAGGAGGTAGTGGGCAAGGAGAATCGAGTAGGCGTCGTCGATGTAGTGGATCGCAGCCTATGGGTGGCATAGGACCCATAGCAAGAGCTCCAAGAGGCGTCATTATAGACATTATTAGGAGCAGCAGCGCCAAAGCAATAGCAACTATGTTGACAGTATGCGACAAAGATTTCATGCAAAGCTGCTCTGCCATGATTAATTTGTTGCTAAATTGGAGAATTTAAGAGCCGAAGCAGCTGCTATATATATAGGGCTGGTTTTTTTTTCTTTCTTTCTCTTTGTATCGTTTGTTGAGTGATCCAAAAGCAAAGTATATATATAGAGAAGTTTGGAATTAGTTGATGGTTGTGAACTTGCCATACAATTTCTTGATTTGGACATTATATATAATATTTCTCAACACGCTTTTGAAGAGCATTACTTGTAAATTGTAACCCTCCCAGTGTTGACAGAACTGGATCGGTCAGTTGAATCGAGTATCGGTCATAAATCTGGTTCCGTCATATGTATAAAACCTCTGATCATCGGACTGGTCAACAACCGCTTAAACTGGACGATTGAACCAGAAACCGGAGCAGGTTGAGTCGAAAAAACTGGATTTATATAATATTTTAATATAAAAATATTTTTTAAAATAATTTAAATTAAAAATAATAATTTTTAAATGGTTTTTAGGAAAACGACTGGATCGGCGGTTGAACTGATCAGACTTGAACCGTAAACCGACAATAAATCCGGTTTACCTTTCGTTCTGATTTTCTCAACATTGACTCTCCCTTTAGCGGTCCATTCCATTTTATGAATAATATGACTTTTATCTAATACTATGCTATTTTTCAAACATATTACATGATATTTTTATTGGGTCCATATTTGAAATGTACCGGGTACCCGAAAAACTATGAAAGAAGACCTTGACTAGAATATATATACTATATGTTATTTAAAAGACTTAGGGAATTTACCAAAGGCCCCTTTTGAGAATCGATGAGGAGGCCCCATTTGATTTTTTTTTTTCCTTTTCTATCTTTTCTCACTTGGTTAATTACTATGAAGGCCCTCAATTAGTTTCTCACCATTCCTTTTTCCTCCAACCCTTTTTTGTAATTGCAAGGGTTTTAACCAGTTGAATGTGAAGCATTTATTGACCATAAAATCATGTACTATTCATAAACTAAGAAGACCCTCAATTAGTTTTTCAACATTCTTTTTTCCTCCAACCTTATAAATTTACTATTTGATCCCATGTTTGGGTTAATGAGGGACTAGATTACTAAACATTTTAGTCCGTTTCCACCTACCAAATTACTTTAAGACCCTAAATAACTCTACTTTTTGGTTTTTTGCTAAAGGTGAATGTGAACGTAATTAATTGTGATTTTAAAAGTAAGTTTATAGATGATTATAGTCTTATTTTTCAAAAAAAAGAATGATTATATTCTTAAAAATTCATGAAATGATGTTTTTTTTCTCCATGCTTATATTGCAATATATCTTTCTATCTTTATTCGATAAATTAAGCGATAACAACTCTAAAAAAGGGGAAATTGTATGACAACAACTACAAAAACTTTTATTTTCTATAACAACATGTTTTAACACACTACTATTTTACTTTGTCAGATTAGTTCTTCAATTATAAGATCTGCTCCATTTATCGAATCTGCTAACCACCTACTCACATATATGATAAAAAACTGAGAGAAAATAAACTCTATAACTAAAATGATTTGCTAGCCACACATCAAGAACGGTCGGCGCGCTAGCGCGAGCCGATAACACCTACTCACATATATGATAAGAACCGAAAGAGAAAAAAAAAACTCTAAAACTAAAATTATTTGCTAGCAACAAATCAAGAATGCTCGACGCGCCAACGTGAGCCGATCACAACTTGTGGACATTAAGTAAGAGATTGGTTTAAAACGTATGTAGTCCATAAAGCTTTCAAAACCCAAAGAAGCTTTTAGGCTTCGTTATTGGTTTGATGAAACAAAGCCCAATCGGAGGAATTTGAAATTCTGACGGAATGAGAATTGAGAACCAAACAATTCTTGCAAAAATGTAGACACTACCCGAGAGAATTTCTCAATCGCAGGAATTTCCGCAACTTTTCTTCATAACAATTTCAGTTGGATTGTATAAGTGGCCAATTTAATTCTTTGACTATTATATTATTATTAGTTGATGCGTATACAGGGAGAAAAGAAATGTACATTTGAATGGAAAAGAAGTTGATAGTATGGATTTTTCTTATAAGCTTTAACTGTGTCAAGATAATCTCCTGTGTTGGTTTGACGAGCCAGATTGTGAAATGAAGTCACAAGCAAAGACAATTTCTTAATCTCACCCGCAGGAAATGAAACAAGTTTGACATTACTATTTCTGGCACGAAGTTATTATGATTAACCCAAATCAATTGATTACAAGGTTATAAGAAATGTGTCAAAGGGAACATGCTAGCAAGATTTCAGAAAGATACAAGAAATTTGAGGTTGATGCTTTTGTATCAGTAACAGGACAGCAGTTAACAAGATTTATTGCAAAAAACGAATATCAGTTTGAGAGTAAATGAAATGAGGCTAAGAGAGCCTGAATAGCACCTTTTCGGATAAAAGCAATATTTTGAAGAGAGAGCCAACAAACAATGGCAGACAGTGTCACAGTACAAAGAATCAAGTATATATAGTTGGAAAAACACAAATTGAACATATGAAGGGAGTGAACAATACAAATGAGCGAACAAACAAGATAAAAGGAATAAAGCCAGACTATAGCTCCACAGCTGACAAAGGTTGAGAGTAACCAGATATGCCCAAATGCCCTTCAATTCAATCCATGCAAATGCCCTTGTGTAACAGCACAAATGTTGAGCAGTAGAGATCTAAATCCTTTAAGAATACAATCATGTGGAGTATACAGACAGAAATCAAGAACAGGATTCTGTTTATTTTCAATTTGGTGCTGCATATAGGAAATGTTTGAAAAGGGACTTCTTCCTTCTCTCCATTATGATGAATCTGTCAAGGCAGTTTTCTTCTGGTTAAAATATGCAAGGAATTCGATGCCCGTGTTTATCATTTGCCAAAACGTTGTCTATCAACAATGTAAGATTTTCTTCAATGTTGCTTTGACAAGCCAAATTGTGAAATGGAGCATACAACATTAGCCGCAGAGAGGATTATCTTGTAGTTTAGTTGGTAGTAGACCACTTGAAAAACAAAAGCTTCTTTTTAGCTGTAAGAAAGCAGATTTGGGATGCCCAAGGAACATAATAAAAAAAGAAGCAAGTGACTAAGCATATATACCACAAAAGGAAAATGAAGGGCTTCTTGCTTCTTACTTGGGGAACATAATTTCCAGCACCAACGAGACAAGCATCTACCATCAAAGCTGTTTAAGAATAAATCCACAAAAAGCAGAGTTAGTAGCCTTCATCAAGTTTTGTCAGTTAATGACATCTTTGATTTAACTCTTATATACATCTAACTTGAGAAACTCTGCAAGGCTTATAGAAACAGTATTCAACAAAAAAAGCTCTGATGTACCTAACTTGAACACAAAGCATGTTAATTTTCAGACAGTGTGGCGAGCACTGGATTAAAACGTGTCCACTCTTCCTCTAGAAGTGACAAGAAAAGACAATTTCTTAATCTGCATAAAATGAAAGAACTTTGAAATCACTATTTCTGGCATGGAGTGATAACCAAAATCAGTTGAATATTCAAGAAAAGTGAGTGATCAGCTTAAAACATTTTCACTCCTCTCCAAATTAGTAAACTATTAACTATTTTTTTCTACAAAACTTTTTTTTTGAGAGGTAGATTTTTTTTTTCTACAAAACTTAGTGTCATATACTCAATGACAAATCAATAAAAATTTGCAAAAAATTTCTCAGAACTTAGAAGTAACAAGAAGTATGTGACTAAGCTTACAACAAAAAGTGTGACTAAGCTTACAACAAAAAAGCAATTGAAGATCATACTTTTGATATACCTAACTTCTGTTTTCAAATATGTAGAAAACATCATTGACTAAGCGTGTTTTGATAAATAATTCCACAGAAACCAGAGTTACTAGCCTTCATGATGTTTTCTACATATTTGAACTCTGATATACCTAACTTTAAAGTAAAACTACTATATAGGCAAAGCCAAAAATCTCCCCCTCAGATAAACTCATTAAAGCGAGTGACATTTGTTCAATCTTCTTCATTCAATTCAGAAACAAACTTCAGCCTTTGATCGATAGTGTGGTCCGAGCAGTTAACAAAGTAGAAAGTAGTTATTGAGATAACCCAAGAGAATCTAATTTTACTGTAAAACACATTAAAACACGCATTTAGTTACATCCACTTTATTACATTCACTAGTGACAACAGATTTCCATAACTTATTGAAAATTACAAGTCCTAGCAAATATAGTATTTTAGACACAAGACTATTATTAACCAGAGTTTAATGAATCAACTTTGCAGCAAGCTTTGCCTTAATTGCATGCAGTTCTGTAATAGCATCTTCAATCTTCATCCTCTCGAAAGGAACCTCTTCAGAGCATGCAATACCGACTTTAGTGAAAGAAACCAAACAATCCCATGTTTCACCTTTTATTTTCCTACTTCTCTTCTCATCAATTTGTTCGAGTAGTTGCAAATTGACAATCTTTTCCAGTTGTTCTGGCAATGCCACCTTGCAGAAACAATGAAGGCTTAAGCCATCATTAAACATAATATCGGTAGGCCTCTTTCCTGTGATCATCTCCAAGAGAAGAATTCCATAGCTGTAAATATCCCCTTCTGCAGATGCAGGACTACCCATACCATATTCTGCAACAAATTTTACAACTTAGATACCCAAAAAAGTGTGTATTAAAAGCCAAATAATTTGAAACAGAGTAGATATAATGAAAGAATTAACAAAAGATGTAGAGTTTACCTGGGGGGACATAACCAATTGTTCCATTGATGACTGATGAAGTCGTTTGCTCGCTACTGAGACATGTTCCGGCTCTTGAAAGTAGCTTAGCCATCCCAAAATCGCTTACATGTGCAATCATCTCATCGTCAAGAAGAACATTGGCCGGCTTTAGATCACGATGAACTATTAGAGAGTCACAATGGCGATGAAGATAATCTAATGCATTTGCCACGTCTATAGCTATGTCCAACATTTGGTTGAACTTCAAATGGCGTGATTCATTATGATGCAGCCAGCTCTCTAAACTTCCATTAGGCATGAACTCTAAAACTAGAGCCTTGAACTCGTTGCCCTGGTAGTCCATGCTTGAGCAAGAAGATATCACCTTGACAACATTTCGGTGTCGAATTTTTGTTAAACTCTCACATTCAACCGTGAAAGTCCTTGCAGCTCTAAGGTTTTGAAGGTTCAATACTTTCACTGCAACAGGAATTTCTTTTTGATGAAGAACTCCACTATATACAGAGCCAAAACTCCCTGAACCAATCAAGTTGGACGCTGCGAAACCATTAGTGGCTTCAAGAAGGTCCTTGTAGGACACTCGCAAATAGCCTTCACGCGGCAAAGCCATAGCAATCACTTCCTTTGTTGATTGTTTTCGCCGCCAACAAATGAAAACAAGAAGCAGAAGCAGAATTGAGGCCATTGAAATGCTAAGGCTCATAATAACAACAACTTTGGTTGACAAAGCATTTCCCCCTTCCTGATTGAAGCACTTGGGAAGCTCTAATTCAGGAATTCCGCCACAAAGCTTTGTGTTCCCAACAACAGAAAATTGGCTAGCATTTTTGAAAACTCCTTCTCGTGGAACTTCACCTTCTAATCGGTTGGAAGAGAGGTTTAAACTCACCAAAAAGCGAAGTTTTTGAAGTTCAGTTGGTATTGTGCCAGACAAGTTGTTATGAGAGAGATCTAATCTGTCAAAAGCTATTAGATTGCCAAAAGATGAAGGAATGCTTCCTTCAAAGAAGTTTCCCTGCATGTAAAGGATTCTTAATGATGAAATATCACCAAGAATCTTTGGAATTTCACCAGAGAAATTATTGTTATCAACATATAATTCCACAAGAATATTCTTCAAGTTACCAACATCCAGTGGAAGGAGACCAGTGAAAGTGTTGTAAGACAACTTCAGGTTTGTCAAACTTTCAAAAGCAGAAAACAACTGATCTGGTATACTACCATTCAGTTTATTTTGCGAAAGATCCAACTTTTGCATTTTCTTGCAAAACCTGAGGGTTTCTGGAATCCTTCCTTGGAACTTGTTATCATTTAGATAAAGTTCGGACAATTGAGAAAGATTGCCAATAGGTGATGGGATTACACCAGAAAAGCCATTGACAGAGAGGTTGAATCGTACAAGATTTTGAAGCTTTCCAATGGAACTAGGGAGATTCCCTGTAAGGTAATTTTCCCCTACGTCAATGAAATTGAGATTGACAAGATTGCAAATTCCATCTGGAATACTTCCAGAAATCTGATTCCCTCCCAAGAGAAGAACTTGAAGCTGTGTTGACAAATTAGCTATAGACTCTGGTAACACCCCACCTAGTCTATTCTCATGGATAGTCAAATCATTCAGTCGACTGCAGTTGGTTAAAGAAGAAAGAAAATCCAAATCCCCTGCTTTCCCACTTCCTAGGTAGTTATAGTTAATTGAAAACAGTTCAAGGCTCTGAAGGTCTCCCATATTGGCAGGAACTGGTCCAACCAATCCATTTGCGGAAATGTCAAAGTGTTTCAGGGTAGAGATATTAGTTATTGCATTTGGAATTGTTCCGGTGAATTGGTTCATTCCAAAATATAGAACCTCAAGTTTTGGAAAAGCAAAGCCAAATTCAGGAGCAAGATAGCCAGATAGTTGATTTGCAGAAATACTAAAGTATATAATAGAGGAAAGATTGTAAATTGAGAAAGGGATAGCACCAGAGAGGTTATTTTGGCTGAGAACAAGTGATTTCAAGTTTGATAATCTGCCTAGATCATAGGGTATAATTCCATCTAAATGATTTTGTCTTAGTTGGAGATGAGTCAAGGTTGAAATGTTTACTAAAGAAGATGGAATATTCCCAATCAAATTATTTCGAGAAAGATGAAGTCTGGTGAGATTCTTGATCATATGATTATCACCAAACTGGAAAGGAACTTTTCCAGTAAGGTCATTGCCATTTAAGACAATCATTTCGAGGTTTGAGCAATTGCTAAGTTGTGTAGGGATGTTACCTTGGAGATTATTATAGCCTAGATTTAGATACCGCAGCTGCCTTAATTGCCCAAACTCTTTGGGGATGATTCCTTGCAACCTGTTATCTGATATGTTAACTTCTGAAAGGAAACTCAAGTTCCCAATTGAAGGAGAGATGGATCCACCCAACTTCATGCTTGTCAGGCTCAAACTGATTACTCTTTGCCGCTGCGCGCCGCATCGAACACCTTCCCAGTCACAAAAATGGAGAGAAGAATTCCACGAAAGTAGAGCTCCATGAGAAGAAGAAGAAGAACCAACAAGAAGCTGATCCTTTATAGAAAGCAAGGTTACTCTATCTGTTTCATTCCCCGAGGCCAAGGAACTTGAAGATATGAAGGTAATGTTCAGTGCAACAATGCAAAGAAGAGATTTGATATTGATGATACTTCGTTTTCTCATGCCAAACTTCTCCATTTTGAATTAATATGCTAAAAGAATATATGAAAGTGAGTTTTTGATAGCAAAACTGCAATGTATTATGTTATGAGACAGCATGGTATAAATACCACTTTGCACCCTTAAGTTTGTACGGACTGCCACTTTGCCCCCAACTTTTTTATTTTGACCAAAACACACCATAAAGTTTTATTTTTGTGCCACTTTGCACCCTCTGTCTGATAGGACAAAACAAATCGATCGCGGCGTCCGACGTGGCATGCTACGTGGACAAAAAATGACACGTGGCATGTATCCTTTTGTGCACGTAGCATGCCACGTGCCATTTTTTGAAACATGTGGCATGCCACATGTCACTTTTTGGTACACGTGGCGTGACATGTGTCACTTTTTGGTACATGTGGCACGACTTTTTGGTACATGTAGCGTGCCACATGTCACTTTTTGGTACACGTGGCGTGCCACGTCGGACACCGTGATAGAATCGTTTGTTCTACAATGACAGAGGGTGCAAAGTGGCACAAAAATAAAACTTTAAGGTGCGTTTTGGTCAAAATAAAAAAGTTGAGGATAAAATGACAGTCCGTATAAACTTAAGGGTGCAAAGTGACATTTATTTCTCGATAAGTATGTTGTTTCAATACCATATCGAAGGTCTTACTTACAGCTCTTTTTACCGAAATCTAACGGCTTGCGTGCTATTTTGTCCCAAGACACATGATTTCAAGATGAAACTCAATTTGAAAGCAGCTTCTAAATAATTAATTGATACTAATTATGACTTGAATCAAGCCAGCCAGAAAGACGCTTCTCATATAACGTCATCTAGATGCGAAGTCAATTAACAAGGACAAAAATTAACAAGGATAACTGGACAAAGATACAGTAGACATTTGGCAGTGGGCCTCAAATCTTGGTTTCTCTCTCATCCAAAGAAATTTGATCGAAGTTCTTACATTTATATTTTTTGGGAAAACGATCGTAATAATGATAACAGACTAAGCAGTCATTTGGATTTCGGGTTGGTCTCAGGTCACAGGCCATTCGAGTTACGGGTCATTCACATTGTCAGATAGGTTCGGATCGTTTATTTTTTCTAATCAAACCAGGTTTGAACGGATTATCGGGTTTGAATCCGATTTTGACAGCTTTGTAAATTACATAGCTAGAAGCCACACTTCACCTATTGGAAGACCTAATAATAGTATTACTTTATTAGACAAAGTGACACTCGAACTATTACCAAAAAGACAAAATGACCCATGAACTTTTAATTGGGACAAAGCCTTTTGATTCCAAATTTTGGGACAATTAAGTCATTTTGTCCCTAATCCTAACTAATCCTACGGAAAGATTGTGCCCATAATTAATGGACTGTACTGATTGAATCAGTTTTGGAAAATTTTGCCCCCGATCACCTAAATTAAAAGGTTTTATTCCGAATTAGATTTAAATTGAATCGTTTTTCCTTGAATTGGGCAATTAGCCAAAAAGTAACTAATAAATACTAATTGAAACAATCCGGTACATGAAGATCTCTAGATCCTTTCTTGGATGAAATATAAAAGGCTTTTATTGATCCAAAAGCAGTGCAAACTGCTACTGGTACACAAGATACTTTACAATGTCCCAAAGGGATACATTGATCTTGTCGTGATCATTTGCATTGTTGATGACTTTAATTAAAATCAATATGCATGCTCTCGAGATCTAGATTCAAAAACTAAAGCAAATATTACTCAAAAAAAAACTAAAGCAAATAAAATAATACACTGAGGTGGTGTAGTTTAATTGGACCATGGTTCGGGTACGCAACTAGAAAAACTACAGGTACGAGGTGGTGCCGACGGTGGTGGACGGCCTGCAGTCGCAGCTTTAGCATGCGCATACATCATAATTATAGATATTATTAGGAGCAAGACAGTGTGTAGCATATTCATGCGAAGGTAGGTTGCCATTTTGTTGGGGATTCGGGAAAGCGTGCAGCTGCTGGGAACTACTAACTTCTTTGTTTTGTTTTTGGGTTTGAGTGATCCAAAAGCATGGAAATGGTTCTATATATATAGAAGTTGAAGGACTTGATCATTATCAATTTAGTTAACCATAACAATTTTTAATAAACTTCATTTCTCATATTTAATATTGTTGACTAGGTCTTGATTTTTTCATTTTTGCACAAAGACTAGGCCTTGATTTAGACATTTGAGTTTTGTTCACAATTTGTGAATGACATGCTCTGGTATATATGGTCATTGGTCAAAAGATTCTAGAGTACGATTTTTTTAAAACTAGCTATATCTTTATATTTATACTCTATAATTTTAAATTTCAAAAATCTTGATCTGAAATATCTAAAATACCCTTTTTTATTTTAAATATTAGATTTAACTTTTAAGGTTTAATATGTAATTTTATTTCAAATATATTTCTTAGATGTATTTGTTTAAACCATTATAGTTTTACTATACTAAAATCTCTATTTTTATTTAATTAAATCAAATAAGAGCATTTTTAATTGGATTTAAAAATATATTTAACAAATTCTTTAGGAAAAAAACCATCTTTGTAGTTTTCTTTTACGAAAAAAAATTCCATCTTTGTACTTAATATATCCTTCGGTGGTCAAGTCTTCTTACTAGAAAAATTGCAATTGGAACACTTCATTGGTTTAATATGTAATTTTATTTCGAGTATATTTCTTAGATGTATTTGTTTAAACCATTATAGTTTTACTATACTAAAAGCTCTATTTTTATTTAATTAAATCAAACAAGAGTATATTTTTAATTGGATTTAAAAAAAATTAACAAATTCTTTAGGAAGAAAAA
>AWWV01007020.1:0-40466 GCA_001974805.1 Corchorus capsularis
AATTTAATTACCTGAGGAAGATGTTACGGCAATGATTAATAGCTTCGAAGAGTCAAATGAAAGTATAATTTTTTCAAAAACAAAAGAAATTGAATTGACCTTCTTTCTTTCTTAACTTCTCTTCAATCCATTTTGCTAAAATAAAATTTTTCACTCGTAATTATTCTTTTGTACTTGATTATTTTCTTTCTCTCAATCACTGTAACTTTCATTTACATATATTAAACCTAAACCATAAAACATTGAACTATACAAAACTTTCTTCAATTATACTAACCAAAAAAGGGAAGGACATATGAATCAATAATTAGGAATCAATTTTGTACACCTAATTTTATGTTGCATTAAGTTTAATTATATCCTTATTATAAAAATTTGATTTGCAGGTCCGGTATGATTGGTTGAATTGTGAGATTTGTTTTGGAGATATTAAAATGGTTAAATTAGGTATTACGATGTGATATCAGAATAACAATGATAAGAAAAAAAATTTGTTGAAAATATTCATGAAACACTAAAATTGATTAACATATACACATATAATAAAATAATAAAATTATGGACTTTAACTAACCATCAACCTATATATTAATAAATTAAGCTCACTATTTTTTAACCCTAAATATCTCTTAAATTATTCACTACAACTTTTTTAGTAATCTTAGATTAAGAGATTAATAACATTCACCGTTGATAAAGTTAGTAAGCATGTAAGTTATAACCCTTGTAACTTTTTTAGTAAGCTTAAAGAAGAACATTATCAAATGTAATTATTAATAAAAGACTATTAAAATTACTAATAGTATAAGGTTAATTACTGAATTTATTGATAACATTCAAAATCTTTGATAACTAAAATAGCTTTTTAATGAACATTTGATGAGAAAATTGATAACATTCTTTTTTTTGTTAATAGCCCTGTAAATTTTTAGTAAATTCAAATAAAAAAATTGATAACATTCCTTCATTAGTAAAGATAACCATAATTGTAAAATTTAAGGTTTTTTTTTTGTTCAATGAGATTGATTACTTCAAATCTTTGTAAACTAAATGGGTAGATTTTGATGATTAATTAATCAAAATTTATGGTAAAATTAATATGATTTACAAGTTATTAACATATGTGCAGCGCACGTGCTTTAACATATATATATATATATATATACTAGTAAATGGACGTGCGTTGCACGATTGTTAATTAATAATTTATAATTATAAAACATATATTAAAATGATATAAATATAACAAATGGCGTATTATATCATGAATTACATTTTTTTTTAAGTTTTTCTTAGTTTTAGTTGGTTCATTTTAAATTTTAATGGGTCATAATAAGCAAACAATGAAAAAACTACCATAAAAACAAATGTATTTAACCAAATCCTCAAAAGTTGAGTGGGGTCATTTGAAACCCCTTATTGTGCATCCCTTGATTTGAAACAAAATCAATACCATACTTCCACCATAGGAGTTAGTGAAAATTGAAAAATTACTTCTCTCTTATGAAGTGCTATTTCAACTTGTATTTTAATCTTTCCATATATTTATTTAAAAGTTGTGCTCTTTCCTTATTGTGACAAACCAAGAAATATAGACGATATTATATTTCTTTCGTGGCAACCGATAATCGGGAAGATTTGTGGAAATCATCACACTGTTGCTTTTTAATTTTTTCAATGATTAGTTTATTACATTTTCAATTTATCACCATTTTCAATTTGACTTTTAATCTTCAAAAAAACTTTGGTTAATAATAAATATACTAATTTTTATAAAAATAATGATTTAATAAGTTATGCTTTGTAATTATACTAAAAATCCATTTTGTAATTATAATGATTACTGATTTTCTTATCTAATTATGGTTACTAAAAAATTTTTAGAAGTTATCAAAACAATTATGATCCTATATATCAATAAATTCAATAATCTTGTATTCTTAGCAACTTTAGTAAATGTTACCAATTTTTTTTATTTATCTAAGGTTAAAAAAAGAACAAAAAACTATAATGATCATATAGAAGGTATAGTACTATCAACTAATCTAGCAATCTTACATTCATGATTAATACCTTACATCTTTAGTAATTTTAGTAGCTGTTTTTTTTTTATCAATAATGAAGGAGTCCAATTTTTATATCTAAAGTTAGTAAAAAGAACAAGAAGGAAAGAAAAAAGCTTTAGAAGTTATTAGAAAGGCTATGGTGCTATCAACAAAAATTAAGTAAGTCTAAATTCTTATTAACTTAAATAAATAACCTTTCATAAATATATAATGAAGGTTACCAATTCTATGATCTAAAGTTATTGGAAGCTATATAAATATAATGGTTATCCAAAAAGGTATATTATTAATCTTACATTATTAGTAAGCAATATTGGTTACCAATTTTCTTATCTAAGTTTACTTAAAAGGCCATAAGGTTATAAAAAACGTTGCAGTAATATCAACCAAAAGTTATTTTACATCCTTAATAATTTGGTAACTTTTAATCAATAATGATGGTTACCAATTTTATTATTTAATTTTACTAAAAAAGCTATAAAAGTTATTAATATTGTTATCTGATATATCAATAAATTTAATAACCTTACATTTTAGTGGTCTTTCATCAGTAATGAAGATTAACAAATTTTTTTTTATCTAATTATGGTTATTATATACTTGATCTGTCCCTATTTACTTGTTACAATTTGGTCAACTATCTCTCATCTTTGACCATCATTTATGAAAAAAAATATCAAAACTTATAATTTCAAAAAATATGTGTTGAAAAATTTATAATTTAAGGTTTACAAATATTATTTAAAAAAATGTTGTACTTTATATTTTTTTTTTTGAGAAAAATATTGTCAAACTTGAAGATTGGTTAACCAAAATGTGACAAATAAATAGGAACGTAGGGAGTATCAATTTAAGGTTATTAAAACAAATATGATACTTTGAATAAATTCAATAACCTTACATTATTATTAACTTTAGTAAACTTTCATTAATGTACCAAAAAGATTACCAATTTTCTATCTAATTTTTTTATGAAGATTACCAATTTTCTATCTATTTTTGTTTTGAAAAAACTATAATGATTATAAAAAAAAAAAGGTATAGTACTATCAACTAATCTAATAACCTTACATTCTCAATATTTTTGGTTATCAAGTTTCTTATTTATATTTACTAAAATTTCTTTTGTAAACGAAGATTATTTTACTTTATATTTTTTGAGAAAAATATTGTCAAACTTGAAGATTGGTTAACCAAAATGTAGGAAAAAAGGGAGTATCAATTAAATGTTATTAAAACAATTATGATACTATGAACAAATTCAATAACCTTACATTATTATTAACTTTAGTAAACTTTCATTGATGGTGAAGATCACCAATTTTCTATCTAATTTTTGTGAAGATTGCCAATTTTCTATCTTTTTTTTGAAAAAAAAAATCCTATAATGATTATAAAAAATGTATAGTAGTATCAACTAATCTAATAACTTTACATTCTCAATATTTTTAATTATCAAATTTCTTATTTATATTTACTAAAATTGCTTTTGTAAACGAAAATTATACCAATTCTTTTTTATCTAAGGTTATAAAAAAACTTCAATGATTAAATTAAAAAGGTTTAATACCATCAGCTAATTCAATAATCATACATTTTTAGTAATTTTGGTTATCAAATTCCTTATTTATAGTTAATGCTAAATTATAGTATTATCAATAAATTCATCAACTTTTACAGCTTTAGCAACTTTAATAACGTTTCATCAAAAGTGAAGCTTACCAATATTCTTATCTAAGGTTACTAAAAAAGTTATAGTTTATAATTAAAGATATATTATAACAAAATAGATTGAGTTTACATATTGATAGATGGTTAGTTATTAGGATTTTAATTTTATTGTTTTATTGTATGTATATATAAACATTATTTTATTGTATGTATATATAAACATTTTCAATATGTTTTATTGTTATTATTTTCATTCTATTACATTAAACAATTTCACCATTTCGATCTCCAAAAAAAAAAAAAAACTCACAATTCAATCAGACACACCAAATATGTTAAAAGATTGATTTGAAAGATAACATTTTCGATACACATGCGTATCATTGACATGTTTAAACAAAGTTGAATTTGACTTTTTATTATTACACTACCAATAATTTTATGCATATTAATGAAAGATTAATGTGATTTAAGTTAACAGAGCAAAATAAAACTAATGAAGAATATTTTATTGATCTTCAAACCAAATTGTAATTTTTTTGAAACAAAAAATTGGACTTTTAATATTTAATACTTTTTGTTTCAAGAATTATTACCAGTCTCCTAAATTTGTTAGGAGTTTCATGTTAATGGATTTCTAACTCCTCTTAGTTTCATACATTATTCTTATACTACCAACTATTTTCCAGCTCATGTGTTCATAAAAAATGATTTTTAATAAATAAAAAAAATTTGGAGCCAGTTAAATACATACAAAATGACAATTTAATTTGACAAAATTCCAAGCATGGCTGAGTTCTTTTTTTTTTTAATTTCAATCAAATAAACCCTTCCCTTCAAAATAGTTTTGATTATCATAATTTCATCAAGCATGTCTTTCCCGAATCTTGTTGGTGGTGTTGTCTATTTATCTATTCAAGGTTCCTGCAATTTATACCTCCATTTCCTAAACTTAAATCACATGCTTAATTCAAAACAAAGAAAAAAGAAAGAAATCCAGTTGTATCACTAAAAGATTTTTTTGCAATAGTGAACCGTGTGAAATTAATGGGCAATTGAAGGTCCAACAATTGTTGTTTTTTACTCTTGGAAATTGATTTTAGAAAAGAGAAAGAAGAAATACCTATAGACGATACCTTGTAGGTTGATGGGAAAGGTTAAATAAAATCTTAAAACTTGAAAGAGTTGGATTTTCTTTCAACTCCCTCTCGTTCTCTTAAATCATAATTTATTCTATCAAACTTTTGTATTAACAGACATGAGCAGTGGTTTAGTTTGTTGTATAGCCCATCTTCGAGTTTAGTGGCTTCACCCAAAGCCATGAGTATTGAAGTCTTATTTTTCTTTTTTTCTTTCTCCGATAATTATTTTCTTAAAAAAATATTGGAGATTTGAAGAAGATCAAAGGAAGTGATTGGATAAAGGACAAAGTTTGCAGAATAGTTTAAAGAAAGAACAATGTCTTGATTTGGTTAGACTTAAAACCATGGAACTTAAAATACTTCAAATTATTGGAAAAAAATTATTAAATACTCAACTTCCATATAGTTTTGATTTCTTGTGTGTGTTCGGTGTCAATCAAAATTCAAAATTTTTTTGTTTCTACATATTTGATTGTAATGAGACTTCTAATTTTTGTATTCACTAAAACAACAATTGTAAATTAGAGATGCCAACGTATATATGAAGTTGCAACTTGCAATTATTAGGCAATGATATACTTTTTTTTTTTTGAGAAAAGCCAACAAATTATTCATTAAGATAAAGAAACGGTACAATTAATTTGTAGAGAATCATGCAACCAAGATGGCATGTCCTCAATCCATACAATTTCTTTATCTAATGACAATCCATGTTGAGTTAAAAGATGATACACTTAAATCCATTTAAACTTTTTAAAAGAATATATTTATTTATTAAAAATCTACATATTGGATTTCATATTAAAAATTTAAAGTCAATACTTAATGGATTAATTTAGTGGGTAACTTTGTTAAGTGCCTTGTTTCTATCAAAATTCTTTTTTTTTTTCTCTAGGATAAAAACCAATAAAGTAGTAGTAATTGGGAGGGCCGGGGATAATTATTAAGAACTCCAGGAATTTTTTTTAAAAAATGCAATCATTGAAGGTCTGGAAAAAAAAATTTGTAGTAGGCATATCGCATACTTAATCACCTTCCAAGAATTTGAATTAGCTTTTTTATATCTTCGAAAGCATATGGGCCTTATATTTGAGATTTGAACTTATTGGAGTGTATTTTTTAAAATTAATATATATGGTATTTTAAATATTTTTGCTATATTTATTTAATAGTATATTTTAAATTGATATATTAGATTACATATTAACCACTAAAGTTTAAAACTCATGTTTAATATTAGTAGGGGTATTTTAGATATTTCAGGTCAAGGTTTTTGAAATTTAGAATTATAGAGTAGGGTAATTATTTGATACACCGGCGGTGTAAATTTTGGACTCCACAAGCGGATTGTGGAGTTGACACATGTACATCTTTTTAATTAATTAAGTTTTAAATATTTCAATCTAGTCCCTAGAGGACACATGTCACCCTCCAGGACCTGCTTGTGTAGTCTGCTAAACTCCACTGTCAGTGTATTGTATAATTTGTCTATAGAGTATAAAGATAAAGATATATATATATATATATATATATATTAATCGAGCGTATCCCAGGCCCTTCAGCCCGAGACTAATCCTTTTCGAGTTGGAAACGTGAAGGTTAAAACTCTCTCAACAAATGTGCTTTTAGTTAGGGTATAATTTTATCAACGCATATATAATTAAAGGAAAATTATACCATCCACTGTCAGTGGAGTTTAGCATACAACTCGTGTATGGTTAAATTCCCTTACGGAATAGATTTGAATATTTAAAAGAAAAATTATACAATACATTGTCAATAAAGTTTAATAGATTGCACATACGGGGTTTAAGTATTAACATGTGTCCCATGTAGGAATTGACAACTATCCATTTCTGATTTAATTTTGCTTTTAAAATTTAAAACTATTCCCTAAAAGACACATGTCAATCTTAACTTCGTATTTGTAGTCTGCTAAACTAAACTGTGTATTGAATAATTTTCCTTACTTTATTTATACTTGAATGGATAACTCATGATAAAGTTTGAATTTCTAGCAAAGACTTTGGTTATAAGACTTTTGGACTAAGCCTAACTTACTTTAGATCATAAATAGTTTTAGGGTTTTCAACGAATGCAATGAAAGCTATGGTTAAATATATTAGTTTTTTTTCTTCAAAATATGTTAGTTAATGGAGACTTTTTTTTTCTTTTTGTTGGTTGTTGCCAATAGACTCGACATTAAATTTTACACCTAAAATAGGGCGCTCTCTTGGAACTTTCGTCTGTTGTCACTAGCATTAGTTTTCAACTTTTTAATGGTAGTTTTTGTTACTTTGATGTGGTTGTATCTTTAAGGATCACAAATATCACTTTCATGACTAAGATGTTGTAACCCAGATATTTCAAACTATAATTTATCAAATTAATCATGCAAGCAGAAGCAACTAAAATAATAAATCATCCACACAAGACAAAAGAATTTACGTGGTTCGACACTAAACTTATCTACATCCACGGAGAAGAGAAATCCACTAGTTATAGAAAATTACATCAACACATAATTATCAATAACTATCACTCAATCTCTCAACCCAATCTAACAATTAGTCCTAAACCAAACCCAAACAATCTTGAGCACTCTCGTTCGATCTCTATTCTCTATCAAACCAAACAATCACACACCCCCATAAGGACCATCCTTTTGTCCTATGGGGTGTTTCCACCCAAATCTAACCCTTAGACTACATCTTCTCTCCAAGCATACAAAAACTCTATAGAGAAACTCTCTATTTATACTAGCACAAACTTAGCCTCCAAAAATCCCTTTCCTACTAGGATTCTTGTTTACCAAATCTTTTTGTCCAACAATCAATAGGCCTAAAAAATCCCAATCTAAATCTAACTAGGATTTGAATCAAAATCCTAACAATCTCCACCTTGACTCAAATTCCATCAAATCTTCAATCTTCAAGTTTCACGAACATGCATGGCTCTACCTACGATGAAAGTCTTTCAATCTTCAGGGAATCTTCTCTTGTGTGTCTTCATATTCATTGCATCATCTTCACCTTTAATTTCGAATCCGATCTTGCTTTTCATCCAAATCTGATTTGAAAAGCCAACATGCAATCTTCAAAACAATCATCAAGCAACAAAATTTGACAATCTCCATGACAACCAAATCCACCGAACCATATCAAAAGGTTGGGCTACCGGGCAACCTCCAATCCATTCAATCTGAGCTCTAATACCAATTGTTGTAATCCGGATATCCTAAATTATAATCTACGAAATTAATCATGCAAGCGGAAGCAACTAAAATAATAAATCATCCACACAAGACAATAGAATTTATGTGATTCGGCACTGAACTTGCCTACATCCACGGAGAAGAGAAATCCACTAGTTATAGAAAATTACATCAACACATAATTATCAATAACTATCACTCAATCTCTCAACCCAATCTAACAATTAATCCTAAACCAAACCCAAACAATCTTGAGCACTTTCGCTCGGTCTCTATTTGAGCACTCTCGTTCGATCTCTATTCTCTACAAACCATTCATAACATCTACCAAACCAAGCAATCACACACCCCCATAAGGACCATCCTTTTGTCCTATGGGGTGTCTCCACCCAAATCTAACCCTTAGACTACATCTTCTCTCCAAGCATACAAAATTTTATAGAGAAACTCTCTATTTATACTAGCACAAACTTAGCCTCCAAGAATCCCTTTCCTACTAGGATTCTTGTTTACCAAATCTTTTTGTCCAACAATCAATAGGCCTAAAAAATCCCAATCTAAATCTAACTAGGATTTGAGTCAAAATCCTAACATAAAATGCAGTAGTCAAATAAGAATACTTAAGAGGGATTCAATTTGTGAGGATTGTTATCTTTGTTAGGATTTTGACCCAATAATTAGATTTGGTTTAGGATTTTTCTAGAAGATTTTTTAATTGGTGGACAAGAATCCTAATAGGAAAGGGATTCTTGGAGCCTAAGTTTGTGTTAGTATAAATAAGCAGTTTCTGTTTAGTTTTTTTTTTTTTGTGTGAGATTGTTAGAGAGAGAAAGTTAAGATAGCTTTATGTTGTTGTGAGAGAATCACCCATGTTGGGTTGATTAGATTGAGAGTTTGCTAGAGAGATTGTTATGATTGTTGATTGTAATTGATTGATTTGATAATGCAGATTTGTGGCATAGGTCCACAAGAAAATTTTGTTTTGTTGTTTTCCGCTTTAATTTTTTGTTTGGTTAATTCCTGGGATATTACGAAGTTACAACAAGTGGTATGAAGAGCCTGGTTGATTGAAGATGGCAGACACCAGCATCGGATCAGCTTTGAAGTTTGAGATTGAGCCGTTAAATGGAACAAACAGTTTTCAGATGTGGAAGAGTACGCTAACAAATGTGTTAGTACAACAAGGTTTGGGAGATGCATTTGAAACCGATAAGCCTGCATCGGTGAAAGAGAACGGGTGGAAAGATATTCAACGAAAAGCAGTAAGTACAATTCGTTTGAATCTTGCTACTGAAATTAAGTATGATGTCTTAGATGTGAAAACCCCAAAGAAGTTGATAGATAAGTTGGAGTCGATTTATATGTCAAAATCGATTACTAACATGTTGTGTTTGAAGAGAGAATTATTTGGGTTGAAGATGAAGGTGGGAACAAGTTTAAGGGCACACCTAAACGAGTTCAATAGATTGGTTACTCAGATGCCAAGTGTGGATGAAGTCATGAAAGAGGTTGATAAAGCAGTTTTGTTGATTAATTCTCTTACCGACAGTTATGATCATGTGACTAGAGTTTTGATGGTTGGTAGGAAAACCCTGAGCTTGCAAGATGTGACTTCTGCAATTTTTGAGTATGATAGATTGAAAGAAACTGAAAAGAAAGATGAAGAGAATGGTGCTAGATCTCATGGTGGAGCGTGGAAGAACTTATGGAAAGGATAAGACTGATGGAAGATCGAGGAGTAGATTCAAAGAAACAGGAAGATCAAATTCGAGGCCAAGGGTAGATATGAGTAGCAAGGAGTGCTATTATTGTCATGAGATGGCACACATAAAAGCTTATTGCAAGAAGTTAAAGGAAGATTTGGCGGATTTCATGAAATCTAAAGAGAAGAATAAGGGTGGTATTTGTAATACCCCTAGTATTTGGGCTATAATATAATCGATTTATGTTTTATAAGAGAAGGACTTAATTGAAGAGTTTCCATAATTGTAGGATCTTCTTGAACAACAATGAAAGATGAAGAGGTTTAGTAGCAATTTTACCTTAAAGTATAAATATCTTGCCTAAACCGATTAAACCGACATGGGGCAAACGGATAAGGGAGGGAGAAAGTAATAAATTTAAGACAGACACAGAAGAGCTAATGATGAGAAGAAAAAAAACTAGAAAGAAAAATTGAGAATATAAAATATTTTTGGGAATTTATCTCCAAACGGTGCAAATGGAAGGAAAAAATGAAAAGTTGAAGATGGAAGGTGGAGCATGGAGATCCAAGCAAGCCGATCATGACCCAAGGTTGATAAGTGATAAACATGTGTCGGTTTATTCAAGGTAAGCCTAAATATTCATTTTACTTGGTAATTTATGGGTTTAGATGGCTAAAGATTTTGTTATAAGTGAGAAAAAGGCATGAAGTTGAGTTTTGAAGTGAGTTTAAACCTTTAATTAGTTCTAAAATTTGTGGGTTTTAAGGTGAAAGGATGAATTATAAGTTAAAGAGAAGATTAAGGTGTTAAAAGGCTTGAATCTTTATAGATTTAGTGAATATATATTATTATTGGTTTGGATTTGTGGAATTTGCTATAGAATGTATATATGGTTTTGAAACTTGTTATATCTACTTGATTAATGGCTAATAAGAGGTTGGGAATGAGCTATTTAAGTGAAGTAAGAATTAATTTGGTGAAGTTGAGTTGAATAGTTGGAAAATCATGTGAGCATATTTTCTAATTAATCCTTAATGAAAATATGAATATAGCTTTCATGGTTGGATCTTTTATCCCGAATAAATCAACCACATATAATTATAAACAAGAAGGTTAGACGACTTACCTTTATCCATAGCTTTGTGTAGAAAATCTTGAATAAGATGATTTTCCCCTTTCTGCCTTCAACTCTTATGGTTTCTCTGATGGATGAGAAAACCCTACCCGTCAAGTATTTTCTATGTTATGAAGAGAAAGGAGAGGGTTCATCCCTTTATATAATAAACCCTTTTAGGTCCTAACCCTAATAGGATTCTTAAATCCTTATGGACCTCTTTAAGGCCTTGTCTAACTATGATTTTAAGCCCATCAATTAAAACTCTTTAATGACAAGGAAAGCCCAAAGTTATATGGGCCAAACCAATTAAATAAATCCAACAAATCATACCAAGGGTAATTTCGGGATTTTATTGTATATTCTCTCTCATGACTTACATGTTGAATATTATATCAATGGAAAGGTCTTGAAGTCTAGTTGTATAGCTAAAGATATGAATTTTTAAGTGTGGTTGTACAAGGCAAACTATGGTGTTGGGATTTAAGGATATATAGGAGATTAAGGGTGGCTTTAGTTGATAGATTAGATTTCTTATAGTTGATATGAATTTTAATACGATTAAATATATTCGTGAATAGGCATATGACTACTTGGAGAATGGTTGGATTAGTTGGAAAGGAATTAAGTATATCCCTAACATACTTAGCCCATTTTGAATCTATAATTTACGTACGTATGATTTAAATGAATAAAATGATTTATCATTTATTTTCTATATATGAAAATAAGGTCAAGCATTGAATATTTTGTGTTTTTATATATATGATGATATCAAATGTTGGTTTGGAAACCAAATGAGATTTATGAGTGATGGAAAATATATTTATGGTTTTGTGAGTTTATGGTTTTGAGTAATACTTCATGTGAACAATATTTTACAATGATTTTTAAAATAAATTATTTATTATGTGTGTGTATTGAGATATGACATTTGAGAAAGTGATTTGAAGGCTACGTTTTGATCCCTTCGGGGATGATCAACATAGAGCATGCATGTTCTATCGGCCCTGGCCAGAGGGTTATAGCATCTGGAAAACGGCCCTGCTAACGGGTTATAGTAGTTAGCTTAAGGCCCTGCTAAGGGGTTATAGTAGTTAGCAATATGTCGATATCGGCCATGTCACGGGTTATAGTAGTGACTGTAGCCAAAGGTTTCATGATTTGATTAAATGATTTGTGGATGAAATGATACCTATCTCAATGACTTGGACTTGCGAAAATGATTTATTTGTCATGATGTTAAAGAAAGGGCTATGTGCTAGTGATTTATAACCATGTGGTTTTGCTTTAAAGTTTCGATGAACTGTTGAGATCATTTAAACATTTTCTATACCTTGTTATTTTAAATGGCACCATTCCTCACTTGTTTAAAGTATGATTTGTGGCGATTTTTATTGGAAACTCCTTTTTGAGATTGAAAGGAAATTATTTATTGAATTATGTTAGTTTTATGTGAATTGAAATATTGTGATGGAATGGTATATATGTATACTATATTTTCAAATAGTGCTTGACCAGGTAAAGTGTGTGGGGCTATACTTACTGAGCGTGTGGTTTTGCTCATAGAACGATTGTTCACATCTTTTTCAGATTAGTAGTGGCTATGATCTTGGGTTTATGAAGAGCTGGCCATCAATATTATGGCTGGACTGGATTGATCGAAATTTACAAGGTATAAAGATATATATATTTGATGGAAAGTCTACATGGTACTCTCAAATTTAGTCCTCAGTGTATTATATACATATATATATTTGGGGCATGACAGTATTAATGTTGCTACTGTTGATAGCGAGGAATATTCTGATGAAGAAACTGTTGTTTTGATGGTGCAAGAAGAAAAGAAAGACACTAGAGATATGTGGGTGTTTAATTCTGCTTGTTCAGAACATATTTGCATAAAGAAAGAATGGTTTTCGAAGCTTGAGAAGTGTGATAAGCCTGTTTACATGGCTAATAATGGTGAAGAAAAAATTCAAGGCATTGGGAGTGTGAAACTTCGTTTGCATGATGGAAGTGTCAAGATGCTTGGGAACGTGAGGTATGTTCCAAAATTTACAAGGAATTTGATTTCACTTGGAAAGTTGGATAGCTTGGGTTATGGATATTCTTGCCGAGGTGGAGGCATGAAGATCACCAAAGGTTCGATGATTATGATGAAAGGAGTGAAGAATTCGAAGAATTTGTATGAGTTGATTGGAAGGACAATTAGAGGAGATGGATCGGTATCTTCACATAAAATTGAGAAGAATGATGTGGATTTGCCAATAAAAAAGAAAGTTACTTTTGTGGATTTGGTTAAAAGGTGGAGCAATTAAGCTTTGATGAAGGAATTTGTGTCAAGGTGGAGATTGTTAGGATTTTGACCCAATTCCTAATTAGATTTGGTTTAGGATTTTTCTAGAAGATTTTTTAATTGGTGGACAAGTTTGTGTTAGTATAAATAAGCAGTTTCTGTTTAGTTTTTTTGTGTGTGAGAGAGAATATAGTGAGAGATTGTGTGAGAATGTTAGAGAGAGAAAGCTAAGATAGCTTTATATTGTTGTGAGAGAATGATCACCCATGTTGGGTTGATTAGATTGAGAGTTTGCTAGAGAGATTGTTATGATTGTTGATTGTAATTGATTGATTTGATAGTGCATATTTGTGGCATAGGTCCACAAGAAAATTTTGTTTTGTTGTTTTCCACTTTAATTTTTTGTTTGGTTAATTCCTGGGATATTATGAAGTTACAACAATCTTATCTTATCTTACTATTATATTAAATCTTAACGCATATATAATTAAAGGAAAATTATACCATCCACTGTCAGTGGAGTTTAGCATACAACTCGTGTAGGGGTTAAATTCCCCTTAGGGAATAGATTTGAATATTAATTTAAATGAAAAATTATACAATACATTGTCAATAAAGTTTAGTAGATTGCACATACGGGGTTTAAGTATTAACATGTGTCCCCTCTAGGAATTGACAAATATCCATTTCTGATTTAATTTTGTTTTTAAAATTTACAACTATTCCCTAAAGGACATGTCAACTTTAACTTCGTATTTGTAGTCTGCTAAATTAAACTATGTATTGAATAATTTTCCTTACTTTATTTATACTTGAATAAATAACTCATGACCAAATTTGAATTTCTAGCAAAGACTTTGGTTATAAGCCTTTTGGATTAAGCCTAACTTCCTTTAGATCATGGAAAGTTTTAGGGTTTTCAACGAATGCAATGAAAGCTATGGTTAAATTATATTAGTATTTTTTCTTCTTCAAAATATGTTAGTTAATGGAGACTTTTTTCTTTTTGTTGGTTGTTGCCAATAGACTCGACTTTAACATTTACACCTAAAATAGGGCGCTCTCTTGGAACTTTCGTCTGTTGTCACTAGCATCAGTTTCCAACTTTTTAATGGTAGTTTTTGTTACTTTGATCTGGTTGTATCTTTAAGGATCACAAATATCACTTTCATGACTAAAATACAGTAGTCAAATAAGAATACTTAAGAGGGATTCAATTTGTGAGGATTGTTATTTATCTTATCTTATTTTACTATTATATTAAATATGAACTCAAAAATCTTAATTAGAAAATTTCTAAAATACCCTCAATATTATAGTATAATAAATTTTTAATGAGTATTCTTTTTAGTCATTGAACTTTTTATTAATTATGGAAAGATTTTGTAAATCTAATATTTAATTTTTTGAAATTATGGAAAGTTATCAATAATTTACTATAATTGTAATTAATAATTTCCTTTTCATAATTATTTTTAGTTTATAATATATTTAATTTATGGGTTTAAAGTTTAATTTTCTCTATGTTCATCACAATTTCCTTTTAAATCTGCATCCAAAAAATATTGTAAAAAACTTAAAGAAAATCATCAAAAAAATTAACTGGAAGCGGGACCGTCACAAAATGAACTAAAAAATATTGATCTTATTGTAGATTTCCTTGATATACTACTATACAGGAAGAAGATTTAAATCGGCTATATCCTATTTGGCTTTTCCCAATTTCAATTAAAATAAAAGTTGAAGAAAATCCCAATTTATTAGAACTTGATCGTGTGATGATTCAATTTAACAATGTGAAAAATATCAGATTCTTTTTTATCCGTTTTTCTCAATTGTCTAATAGGTCCTATTTTAGCTTTAAATCATCAACTAAAATCCATTGTTTAGGTTTTATACCATTGCTAAACACCAAAATCCCGGTTTATTAAATATAAGATGGAGATGAAGAGAATAATTCCCTCATAAAAAAGACCCAAAACGAATTCAATAATAATGAATTAAGATGTATTCTAAAGAAATATTATAGAACTCAAAAGAAAAGAAAAGACAAAAAAAAAAAAGAGTAATAGATAGGAACGTTAAGAGATGGTTGTGGGAGAGGATTTGGGAGAGATAAATATTACATATGTTACTTCATACAGCTAATTATAAATTTATTTTTATTTTACATCTTATAATTTTTCTTAATTAAAAGTTATTATTATTTTTTTAGTGTAAAAGAAGTTATTATTATTTGTTTGAAAGGGTCCATCAAAGTTTCAAATTGCTTAATAAGGTGTCAAATTTCGATGGTCTAATGGTGTATAGACGTTATACAGTGCATCAAATATAAACCTCTAATTTATTTTAGATTTAAATCATTTAATATTTCTAATATATCAATTCATGTGAAGCCAAACTTCATAAATTCATTCTTTGAAATTCAAGGAAATTTCTTGCGGACCGATAAAATAAATAAATTGATCCAAAAAGGTAAATTCTTGTTATTTAGTTCCAATTTGTTGGTGTTTAGGCTTTGGGCAATTAGTTTAAACTTGAACTCTTGTAATTACTTATTTCTCATATTGGATTTATTATCCGGTTCTGTCCCGTGGTTTTTCCCTTCACACTGAAGGGTTTTCCACGTAAATTTGGTGTTTCTTTATTTTTTCCTTAATTGCTGCCAATTTGGATTTCTACTTTCTTGGTTGAGATATATCTGCTTAGTGGATTGGTTAAATATTTTAATTGCTTTGGATTATTAGTTTGGATATTATTGTTGGTTGCTTGCTGTAGATATTGATAATTGTTTTGCTTCCACGTGTTCATATAGTGTTCATATAGTGCAGGATCTCCCAACATACGTCAAGGTGGGCATTATCCAAAATTGTACATAAATTAAAAAGAAATTAGATTCGAGTATGTGCATGTGCCACTAGTTGTTCGGACTTGGTTATAGTCTCTCCCGTCAAAGGTGAAAGTACAAGTTCAATTTTTTAAAAGTATCTTGTTAGAATATATTTACATTTCATGCTCTATACTCAAAAGGTTAAGAAGTTAGCTTTGTTGTAACCTAGATATCCCAAACTATAATCTAACAAATTAATCATGCAAGCGGAAGCAACTAAAATAATAAATCATCCACACAAGAAAGAAAAATTTACGTGGTTCGACACCGAACTTGCCTACATCCACGGAGGAGAAGAGAAATCCACTAGTTATAGAAAATTACATCAACACATAATTATCAATAACTCTCACTCAATCTCTCAACCCAATCTAACAATCAATCCTAAATCAAACCCAACCAATCTTGAGCACTCTCGCTCGGTCTCTAACAAACAAACAATCGCATCTACCAAAGCAAACAATCACACACACACCCATGAGGACCATCCTTTTGTCCTATGGGGTGCCTCCACCCGAATCTAACCCTTAGACTACATCTTTCTTCAAAGCAAACAAAATCCAATAGAGAAACGTCTCTATTTATACTAGCATAAACTTAACCTCCAAGTAATGCCTTTCCAACTAGGATTCTTGTTTACCAAGTCCTTTTGTCCACCAATTAATAGGCCTAAAAAATCTCAATCCAAATCTATTTGGGATTTGAGTAACAAACCTAACAATCTCCACCTTGACTCAAATTCCATCAAATCTTCAATTTTCAATCAATCTTCAAGGACATGCTTGGCTCCACCTACGATGAAAGTCTCTCAATCTTCAAGCAATCTGCTCTTATGTGTCTTCATCTTCACTACATCATCTTCAACTTTAATTCCGAATCCGATCTTGCTTTTCATCCAAATCTGATTTGAAAAGCTAACATGCAATATTCAAAACAATCATCAAGTAGAGAAATCAGGCAATCTCCACAACAAATAAACTTGACGAACCATATCTCAAGTTTGAGCTACCGGACTTGGATACCAATTGTTGTAACCCGGATATCCCAAACTATAATCTAGCAAATTAATCATGCAAACTGAAGCAACTAAAATAATAAATCATCCACACAGGCACTGAACTTGCCTACATCCACGGAGTAGAAGAGAAATCCACTAGTTATAGAAAATTACGTCAACACATAATTATCAATAACTCTCACTCAATCTAACAATCAATTCTAAATCAAACCCAACCAATCTTGAGCACTCTCGCTCGGTCTCTATTTGAACACTTTCGCTCGGTCTCTAACAAACAAACAATCGCATCTACCAAACCTAACAAGTTTGATGCAAATTAAGTCACTAATAAGGGTTCTCATGACCCTTGATGATAACTCGCAGGAGTGGAGAAATATTGTAATGCCAAGATTGAATAAAAAAAAAGAATTTCTATTGATCAAATCGAGATTACAACCGAGGATGGTGAAAAACGAACAAGCTTATAAATAGCAAGTTACAAGGGAAAATATAGAGAAATGAGAATACTATCACTAACTCTAAAGTTAAGCCTACTCCTAATAGTATACCACTAATCTAACAACTAGAATAAACTAGTTTGGTTGAATGGTTTGGCAATCTCTTTTTCATCTCCATTTCCTTTATTTATACTTAATGAATAACTCATGATAAAGTTTGAATCTCTCACCAAAGACTTCGGTTATAACCCTTTTTTTTTGTGAAACGGTTATAAGCCTTTTTAACTAAGCCTAAACTTCCTTTAGATCATGGCAAGTTTTTCTCAAATTAACTTGCATTAATTTCTCATAATTAGCATGAGTTTTCCAACTAGTTAATAGCAATTACTCCCCCTTTTCCTTTTTATTTGTCATCACCCTGATCAAACAACTTCAACTTTGACAATCTTTTAAAATATATATATAAACCAAAATAAAATTTTAAAATAATACTCATAACTTTGGACACAAGTTTTTCAAACTATATTTTTTGAAATTTTAGTTCTACATATATTTCTTTTAACTAATGATCAAAGTAAAAGTTGTTTGACCAGAATGATGACAAATAAAAAGTAAAGCATTAACTAATTTCTCATGACAATAATTAATTTGGGTTTTATTATTGCCCATTTCATTTATCTAATTTAATTTTCCTCCTAATTAATTCTCTAGCCCACTATCACTCCAAGTCCACTTATAATTGGGCTTATATTTCTAGCTCGAAAGTTACTCTAGGCCCAAAATTATTTTGCTGGCTTAAGTACTTAATTTTGCCTCTAACAATTGCCCTCTAACATGCGTTGGTTTAGTCATTAATAGCATGTTACCTCCTTTGATCACCCTCATTCACTTGAGCCAATCTCTGCCTCATTCACTTGAGCCAGCCAATAGTGGATGCCTGTTGCAGCTTGTTTATGTACACCTAGAAAGGAGAAAATTAATTAGTATATATACTTGAAAGTCATCAGCGCAAGTCATGGCCAATAAAAGTAGGTCTACCTCAATTTCTTTGAAAACACACTTTCTTTTTCAACTTGTTACTTAATTACAAGGTTATAAGAAATGTGTTAAATAGAACATGCTAGCAAGACTTGAGAAATTTGAGGAGGTTTATGCAATTTGTATCACAGTAGTTAACAAGATTGTTGCAAAAAAGAAGCTCAGTTTTGCCAAGAAGGCAAGAACATAAGGATCAGAAGCTAGGTAAGCATTCACAAAATAGTGACAGAAATGATGATTATTATAATATGATGATGAAGTAAACCAAACAGGAACATACTTTTCCATTTTTACAGTAACTAATTAATGCCTATTTGATGCCAATGTTTGCCTCAATATTCACTTCTATTGTTGCACTTCTCTCCTCAACAACTCATAATATTGCTAAGAAAAAGACACCCAGAAACAAAGAATAACTAAAGAAATTATGGAAATTCTATATAATGGGTTGATAAAAATCAATCTTAATGACAGGGATGTGGGAAATGCTAGGCCAATATATGCCTTTCTCCTTTTCACAATTTCGTCTCAGCATTGGGCAATTGAAAATCTCCAAATAAGAAAGAGAGGAAAGGACCTTCTTCTCGGGCACGGATTGGAGCCTGGGACAATGTCCAATGCACAATTCACGGAGAGAGGTGAGGTGTTGAAAGCCCTTAGACTCTAAACACTTAAGATTTGAAAGATAACAGAGACGAAGTTGGGTAAGAGAAGAGGGCAGCAGATGTTCATATGGGAAACTCTCTATCCCTTCCATCTCTTCTCCACCTTCACCTGAGTTATAGAGAAAGGTAAGTGAAGGGAGTGATTGCCTATCTCTCATCATCCTCTCTATTAGTGTTTTACATCCTCCTCCGATCCCAAGACTTTTTAATTTGGAGGGTAAACCCTGCTTCGGAAATCTCTCTACTTTTGGACATCCCACTATTGACAAATATTCAAGGGATGGGAAGAGGGAGTGCATTTGCTCAGGCAATGCGCTCAAATTTTCACATCCCCACAGGGTAAGTGATGTCAAATTAGGGGTGGTTAATCTGTCTAATTTGTGAAAAGATACAAAATTAGGACAATTCCAGATCCATAGAGAACTGAGATGACATGAGGATAATGGAGGAGCATCCTCTTCCTCTAATGCACCAATAATCCACTTCAACTCTTCACATCCCTCCACATAAAGAGTATTTAGCAAAGGGAATGATCCTAATGGGAAAGATTCCACCCCATTACACCTACTATCTGTTATTTCCAGGGATTCGAGGGATGTATACAAGAGGATTTTGGAATCATCCAACACATTACTCCCTTTGATCCACAATTGCTTCAGTGTGATAGGCAAAATACTTTGTGGAAGAGATCTGAGTTCACAACAATTCCCAATAGTCAACTTTTCGAGACTAGTACAAGTTTGCATCATCTGCTCCAATACGGAATCATCAATTTTCAAATCTTGAATCTCCAAATCTCGAAGCCCACAAGGCAATGGTTCAATCAATTGCAATGAATCACACTCATTTAGCACTAGTTCACGAAGACTTGGTGCCCTTGGAAGTAAACCTCTAAGCTTTCGGCAGCTTCTAATCTCTAGTTTCAATAGAGATGGAAGGTGTTTGGGCAAATACTTGGCTAACTTGGGACAATTTGTTATGTATAACTCTTCTAGACTTGAGAAATTTGTTCCATCATCCAAAGAAATTCATTCTTCCCATTCTGACATATCCTCAAACCTTAGAACTTCAAGACATCCAAATGGCTTACTCAATGCATCACCATTATTACGATAAAACTCATCACCCACTGTAACTATCATAGCACAACCTTTAATAAAGAGAGATTTCAAAGATGATAATTGGCCAAGTGGGGGCAAGAAGAAACAATTTTTACAGCTGCTTAACTTCACAGAAACTACTTTTGAGAAAGAAGAATGCCCCACCCATTCTGGGAATCTGGTACCTCTATAAAACTTGATGACGAGACACTCCAAGTTTTTATGAGGCTCCAGTTGTTCAAGTATTTCTCTATCTCGCTTTGAATCATCATCAACACCATAGTCCTCACTCCATGTCAACTCCAACTCCTTAACATTCACCATATCCTTCAAACTCGAATCCATAGCCTCCTCTGGACAAGCAACATTTTGTAAATTTGAAATGGAAAGCTTTCCATGCAGATGCTTGAGGTTTCCCAATTCACGAATGCTTGACCCATCATGCTTGCCAAGAACAAAATCTGTCAAGACTTTAAGATCTTTCAATTTTCCCATACCAGGCGGCATCTTCGTTAACCTCGTACCCCTGATATCAAGATGATGCAAATTGATCAATCTTCCCATGTCTTCAGGCAACTCATCAAGGCTAGAACATTCAAAAAATTTTAATGTTTGCAAATTACACAATCCACACAAAGAATTCGGTAACCTTCGAATTGGAGTTCCAGACAGATCCAAATATCTCAAATGTTTCAATTCTCCAATTTCTTCTGCAACCTCATAAACATTTTTATAGTTAGCCAAGGAATGGATCCGTACAAATCTTGATTTCACAACCAAATCATGCATAACTATTTTGGAAATATAGTTAGGTTAGGTCCATACTTAGGTGGCCTTAGAGTTAAAAAAGTGCGCAAACCTTTCGCTTCAAATAAGGCCTCAAATTTGTTACGCACATCATATTTTTCTTGGATATTGGACACGTGGCGGGACTTTTTACTTACTTTGGACAAATTAACACCACTTTCTAGTCTGCAAAAGAACTCTCCTGATATTGAGTTGGCTAAGTCACTTATTAGGTCATGCATCACAAAGCATGATTTATCATGATTTGCTTGTTGAAAGAACGACCTTGATGTCAGCTCTTTAAAGCACTCACTACCCCGTTCCTCCATAGTTACATTTTCTTTGGAGTATGCTAAAAGATCTTCGGCCATCCACAACTGTTCCTTTCTGAATTCATAATCTTTAGGAAAAATTGAACAATACACAAAGCAACGCTTCAAATGTGAAGGCAGATAATAATAACTTAATCTTAGTGCAGGAAGAGTACCACTTGCATCATCTGTTATGTCCCACAATGATGCAAACTCGCTCCTAACAGAAAGATTAAACAAGGCTAAAGAGAAACTGGAAATTCTTCATTGCCATAATAGGAGTTTAATTACACAATATAAGGGAAAAAGCAGAATAAGAAATAAATTGTAACTGCAACATAATATTCTCTAAATAACTGAATTGTAACCGAATGGTGTTTATTTCATTTCGAAATCCTTGGTCCACGATGGCACTGTGGGAACACGTTTGCTAAGTGTTGATGGATCAAGCCTTGCTACCTCTAAGTCCGTATCATTACTCCCGTCTTCCACAGCAAGCTTGTCCTCAAGGTTGAAATCAGGATAGTGCGTCTTGATGTCGTCGAGCCATTCCTAGGTGGCTTCAGCTGGGGATAATTCATGCCATTTGATCAGGAGCTGAGATCGAGCCTTGCCTTGGAGATGAACTTCACGTTTTCGCAAGATAGCCTCGGGTTCTAAAACTGGACAATCATCAACAGCTTTGGCAGGAAGAGGGGTAGCAGTAGGTGGAATGGGGCCTTTATACTTCTTCAAAAGAGACACATGAAAGACAGGGTGTATTTTAGAATGCGAAGGCAGCTCCAATTCATATGCCACTGGTCCCAGCTTCTGTAAAATGCAATAAGGGCCAAAATACTTCTTTGAAAGCTTCTGAGAAGAGCGAGGGACTACGGATTGCTGGCGGTAAGGTTGAAGTTTGACAAACACCAATTCACCAGGCTCAAAGTGCTTCTCTTGTCGATGGCAATCGGCTCGCATTTTCATTCGATTTTGTGCCCGAGCTAAGTTGGTTTTGAGGCGAGCCAAGATAGCTTGTCGCTCTAGGAGACAATCCTCTAATTGTGCTATCTTTGTGTTACCAGGGAGGTAGGATGTAATTGTTGGGGGAGAATAACCATAAACAGCCTCAAATGGAGTCATGCCAATAGCCGAGTGCCAATAGCTGTTATAAGACCATTCCGCCCAATGGAGAACTCGGAACCAAGTCTTGGGTTGATCACTAGCGAAGCATCGAAGATAAGTCTCCAAACACCGATTTAGGACCTTAGATTGCCCATCCATTTGGGGATGATAGGCACTGCTGTGTTGTAACTGTGTTCCTTGAAGGCGAAAGAGTTCTTTCCAAAAGGCACTAATGAATAGAGGATCACGATCACAAACTATGGAGCGAGGTAACCCATGCAATTTCCCAACATGTTGTGAAAACAATTCAGCCAATTGGGGTGCAGTAATGTGGTTGGGCAGAGCAATAAAATGACCGTATTTGGAGAGCCGATCAACTACAACCCAAATAGTAGACTTACCATAAGAGAGAGGCAAGTGAGTGATGAAATCCATGGCAATGTCTTGCCAAATGTGACTTGGTATGGGAAGAGGTTGCAAGAGACCTCCATCTTTGGATGGTAAGTATTTCACCTCCTGACAAGTTCGGCAAGTGGAGATAAATTCTGTAACTGTCTTCCTCATTCGATTCCAAAAGAAGTTTGCAGATAGCCGAGCCAAGGTTTTAGTAACCCCCGCATGCCCGCCGGTGAGAGTGCAATGATACTCTTGCAAGAGTTTTTGCTGCAATGGATGCCCATCAGGTCTAACAATACGGCCAAAACGCATACCAGGCCATCATGAACAAAAAAATCCGGATGGGAAGCAGGTGATTTAAGAATGGCCTCACAAAGAGCATGCCCTTGTGAATCTGATTTGTAGTACTGTCTTAGTTGATCTAAGAAGGTAAACACTGGCCCGGAAATTGCTTGATAGTTACTGTCATTAAAGCAGGCACGCGATAAAGCATCAGCGACCCTGTTTTGAGGCCCTGGCTTATATTTAATGGTGAAGTGAACCCCAAAAGTTTGGTTAGCCATCGTTGCTGCTCTGGAGTTTGGATAACCTGATCAACCAGACCCCTCAAACTTTGTTGATCAGTGTGAATGATAAATGGTCGTGCAAGGAGATACTGGCGCCACTTTTTAACAGCTTCAGTAATGGCATACATCTCACGAGCATATGCTGAGGCTAATTGAAGGTGGGAAGGGAGCTTCTTACTAAAGTAAGCTAAAGGATGACCGTTTTGGACCAGTACCGCCCCCACAGCAATGTCGGAAGCATCCGTTTCTAGCTCAAAGGTCTGAGAAAAATCCGGCAGGCTGAGCACTGGTGCTGTAGTAAGAGCCTGCTTCAAATGAGTGTTGAGTTGCCTGATCCCAATGGAAATTATCTTTTTTGAGTAAATCTGATAATGGTGCAGCAATTGTGGCATAATTACGGACAAATTTCCGATAGTAACCAGTAAGCCCCAAAAAACCGCGCAAGGCTCGTAAATTTCTTGGCTCTGGCCAAGCCAATATAGCCTCAATTTTAGTGGCATCCATTTGCACTCCCTGAGCACTAATAATGTGCCCCAGATAATCCAAAGCAGCTTGGGCAAAAGAACATTTAGAGCGTTTAGCAAAGAAATTGTTGACAGAAAGAGTATGAAGAACCTGCTGCAAATGAGAAACATGCTCAGAAAGGGATCGACTGTACACCAATATATCATCGAAGAAGACCAAAACGAGTTTGCGTAAGTATGGTCGAAAGAGGTCATTCATGGCTGCCTGAAATGTTGAAGGTGCATTGGTAAGACTAAATGGCATTACCAAAAATTCGTAATGGCCATCCACCGTTCGAAAAACAGTTTTTGGAACATCTTCGGTTGCAACTCTGATTTGATAATAACCAGCTCGGAGATCGATTTTAGAGAAGATGGAAGCGCCATATAACTCATCAAGTAACTCATCAACAGTGGGAATTGGAAAACGATCTCTAACTGTAATGGCGTTTAAGGCTCTATAATCCACACAAAATCGCCAAGTTCAATCTTTTTTACGCACCAATAATATTGGAGAAGAAAAAGGACTAGTACTGGGTTGAATAATTCCTTCTCGTAGCATATCAGCAGTGAGCACTTCCATGTCTTTCTTTTGATGATAGGGATACAGATAAGGCTTCACATTCACCGGGGAGGCACCGGAAGTGAGGTGAATGTGATGATCATAGCAGCGGCTAGGTGGTAATCCATGCGGCTCATCAAACACTGCCTTATACTGATCAAGATGCTCTTGGATAGCCGTCGGAATCGAAGCAGAAGAAAGAACAGAATCACAAAACTCATTAGGTATCAATTGCAAAAGCTGCGCTGATAATAATGAATTATTTTGGGCCAATTTCTTGAGCTGGGCTGCAGAGAGTTGGGTTGGTGGCTGTAATTGTTGACCCAACAAAGTAATTAAAGTCCCTTTGTGGACAAATGAAATAGAGGGAATGCTAAAATCAGCCAATAATGGGCCCAACTGAGCCAACCACTGAATTCCCAATACTAAGTCCGCCCCACTAATGTCCAACAAGAACAGATCTAACTGAAAAGAATGACTCTGTAGAGTTATCGACAAATCGAAAACACACCCTTCACACTGGAGCGTTTCACCATTGCCTACCATCACAGCAAATGGCGGTGCGGGTTCAATTGCAAGAGACATGAATCGAGCAACGCGAGGCTGAATTAGATTATGTGTGCTTCCCGAATCTATAAGCATCGTGAAGTGTTCCCCATGGATCTCTGCAAATAATTTCAATGTGTTTGGAGAATGATCGAGCTCAAATTATGCATATTCTTATAGCTATTTTTCTATACTTTTAGCCTCTTTTATGTGCATTTTACCCCTATTTTGCTAGTATTTGTGTTTTTAGGTCTTCAAGACAAGAAAAGTGAAAACTTATTGTTTTTCACTCTTTTTGGAGCTATTTTGGAGATTTTTTACTCAACTATGGATTTAGCCATTTGGAACGAAGATTTGAAGATGCGAAGTTCGTGATTGAAGATATTTTGAAGATTTGAAGACAATTGAAGAATTAATTCAAGAAGTAAAAATTGAAGATTTGGAGCTTTATTGCAAAGGATTGAAGCCAAGTCCAGAAGAAGCCCTGAAGTTGAGGATTTTTGGATTATTTATATGGGAATATACTCAGCCCATATAAACCTATAATTGGAGTTAAAATCCCAATTTGTAGGCCTAATATCCAAAAGAATATCTAAATCCCGCAATAATCCCGCAGATTTGCGATATAAGCCCGGTTTCAGCGCAGTCTTCGTAGAAAGACCATAACTTTCTGCTCAGATGTCCGTTTTAAGCCCATGAGTAGCCGTTGGAAAGCTAACTCCGAGCTCTACAACTTTATTTTGAACTGCAAAGCCCAGATCTACCATCTTCAAGTCCGAATATCAAGTCGAAGTTTCTGCCAGATTCCAGAAAATTCCAGAATCCTCTTTTGACTTGGATTCTACTCTAGGATGACACCTAATCCAACTTGGAGACCAAGTCATGGCTAAACCGTCCTACCCTTATCCTCCACTATAAATAGCCACCTCCTGTATCACAAATCACACAACTTCACAATCCACAAATTTTAGATAATTCTCTTTTTCTACCTTTCTTTAGTTTTTAGGTTTTCTCTAGTTTTAGAAGAGGGAGAAGTCGACACCCTCTCTAGCAATAGAGGGTGCGACGGCCCTAGGGTATTTTAGGAGGAGATTCTGCCTCTTCCTATCTCTATAAGTATTCTTATGCCTCTCATGGATTTATCCATGAGTAGCTAAATCCTTAATACTTCTGATTCTTTGGTGAATTCAATCAATTGATTAGGGTGAGATTTCTATACTTATAATTTTGCGTTAAGTTCTTGATGATAGTAGTCAAAACCCTAGAATAATTTTATGATTCTGAATCTTATTTGAGTTATGTGGCCACTAACGATGTAAGAGGAAGATCTATGGCTAGATCAAGCTTAGAATTAATCACTCAAGTTTGATTGTATGTAGCAAATTAGGTTTGTTTAATCGCTACTTAATAGGTATTTGTCTATTGGAGGGCGAGAAATTTCTCTTCGTATGGTTCTACTTTGTAGGCATGTGTGTAAAATTAATTAATCTTAATGCTTTGTTCTCAAGTGATCTTTAAGCCCTAAGAAAGTAATTGATTGCTGAAGGAATAAAAGGGATAACTGCAGTTTTAATCGGCCTCTTATCTAAAATACATGTTGGGAAACCTATATCAGTTGTCAGTCAAGAATAAGATTCTTAATTCACCTTTTAAATCGAGGATCCATAGTTAATCTGATTGAATCATACCACTGGAGAAGAAGTATGCTTTATAATTATTGTTTGCTTTATATTCTGTTTTAGATTTAGATCTAGATTTAATTTGCTTTGTTTTTATTTTTAGTTTAATTGTTTTCTTTATAATTGATATTTACAATCCCCTGTTTTCTAATCGATTTTTGAAAAAGATCTTTCTTTCTTTATATCGTTCATCACATAAACCTTCTTTGTGGGATTCGACCCCTACTTGCCCTAGCTATTCTAGTTAGTTTATTGTGAGGATTATTTTTATGGTCATAGACGACACGATCATAATTTTTGGCGCCGTTGCCGGGGAAGGAAATTGAATTGAGAAAAAGAGAAGAGAGATTAGATCCAAGAATTAGTTTTTATTTTTTTCGTTTTTTCTAAAAAAGAAAAGTTTTTCCTTTTTCCGATTTTTCTTAAAAAAAATTTGTGATTTTAAAAAAATAAAAATAAAAAATTAGGGTTTCCGATTTTTGAAAAAAAAATTAATTTTTCTTTTTCCGTTTTTCCTTATTTTAAAAAATATATATTTTTATTTTCTGTTTTGCTTTTTAATTTTTTATTTAAGAACTGTTACTGCAAATTTTTCTTTTTAGTTTTGTTTGATTTTTCTAGGAAGTTGCATGTCAAAGACAAGAAGTAGCAGTATTGAAGGTTTAGAATTCAATCCTCAACCTGAAAGAACTCTATTTCAGAAGAATAAGAAGAAGACACAAAGCCGATTACAAGAAGAGGAGTCATCCAATTCAAGTTTTCAACCAAGTTCTCCTAGATCTGCTGTTTCAACATCGTCAGAAGACATGGCTGAAGAAGAACAACCCAAAACTCTGAGAGAGTTAGCTGCACCAAACGTCAATGCCAAACGCTTAGCCATTCGTTACCCAGATACCAATGGAAACTTTGAAATCAAATCTAGATTTATTCAGATTTTACCCAAATTTCACGGTTTGCCTGGAGAAGATCCTCACCGACATCTAACTGATTTCCAGATTGCCTGTGCATCTACAAGTATTCAAGGTATTCTTGAAGATCAATTCATGTTAAGAACCTTTCCATTCACTCTTATGGACCGAGCAAAAGATTGGTTGTACCTCCTACCCACTGATTCAATCACATCTTGGACGAGCCTTAAGAAGCTGTTCTTGGAAAAGTACTTTCCTGCACACAAAGCATCAAGTATAAGGAAGGAGATTTGCGGAATTAAGCAACACCATGGAGAAACAATGCATGAATATTGGGAACGTTTCAAAACACTTTGTGCGAGCTGCCCTAATCACCAAATCAATGAACAGTTGCTGATTCAGTACTTCTACGAAGGATTACTACCGTTTGACAGATCTTCCATCGATTCTGCGAGTGGAGGAGCTTTCATCGACAAAACTCCTGCCGAAGCTTGGTCTTTAGTGGAAAACATGGCTGCAAACACTCAACAATTTGGATCTCGAGAAGACTATTCAAGAGAAGGCCCTACAAGAAGAATCAATGAAGTTTCTACCTATTCCACCTCATTGGAGCAACAACTTCAAGAAACGAATCAGCAAATCGCTTTGCTCACTGATTTGTTCCATGCGAATTTTTCAAGTGTGCCAAGGGTTTGTGCTACTTTGGAAGACAACAAGCAAGGAGTTAATGTCGTGGGATTACAAGGTGCTTATCAAAGGAAGCCTGAACCTTATTGGAGACCTGAACAATCAAGTCAACAATATGGGAATCAAGGTAATTTTTAAGGAAGGTCAATGAATTTTCAAAGACCTAATTTTCAATCTTTACAAGCTGTCGAGTTACAACAAATCAAAGAAGCTATGGAGATGATGAGAAAACAAATAAGTCAATTGGCTAGTGATTTGAGTGATATCAAGACACAAGGTTAACAAAGGATTCCATCACAACCAAAGGTACCTCCTAAAGAGAATGTCAGTGCAATTTCTCTAAGGAGTGGAAAAGAGTTGTAAGACCCTTATCTAAGCCTTGCCGCACATCAACAAGCTAAAGGAGAGCCGAGCTACACCAAAGAAGATTTACAAGAGCTTGTCGAAATTATGATTGAAGATGAACCCAACAACAAAGGAGCTGCGCCGATTAAAGATTCCAACAAGGATGATGCCGCAACTCAACCCAAAGGAAAAGGTGTGTGCGATACGAACAAGCCTAAAACCGATTCCAACCTAATTCCATTTCAATCAAGATTGAAGAAGTCAAAGAAAGAAGATGATGATCAAGATATTTTGGAGATATTTCGAAAAATTGAGGTCAACATCCCACTTCTTGATGCCATTCAACAAATTCCGAATGATCCAGTTACTTCTAGATTTCTGCATCCAGTAAACTTGTTCCTGTTCATAGAGACTTTCAAATTGTGCTCTGATTGTCTTTTCAATTTTGAAGGTCTCTACTGAATGCATTTCCTTTTGAACTTGTTCTAGCTCTTTTTCAAGTTGGTTCCTTCTCCTTTGCAGGTTGCCAAACACTTCCTTATTCCATCTGCAGAGCTCTTGTCTAGCTGTTTTGAGTTTCTGTATAAGGATGTAAGCTGATGTACCCTTGAGGACATTGCACCAAGCATTACCTATGACTTCTCTGCATTATGGGTGAGTCACCCACATGGCTTCGAAACGGTAAGGCCTTTTCCTGAAATTGCTAATGCCTTCAGTTTGAATGATCATGGGTCCATGATCTGAATAGATGACTGGGAGATTTAAGAGGGTGGCTTTGTTGTTGTTTCTAAGCCAATTTGGGTTGGCAAAGGCCCTGTCCAATCTCTCCCAAACTAACTTTATCTTCATCTCTATTATTGGTCCAGGTAAGATGATGCCCTTTTGGAGGAATCTCAAGTAAGTTACATTGGTTGAAGCAGTCCCACAAAGCCTCAGCTCCTCTTAAGTCCTGATTTCTTGCTGAAATTTCGTCTTCTGCTGTAAGTACTTGGTTGAAGCCCCAAAGGTAATCCATTCTTCATCACTTCTAATTCTCAAATTGATTTCTTTAAGTTGGTTCCACACTGAGTTTCTGTGCTGTAATTCAGGGTGTCCATACACACATGTGAGCCACATATTCTTATTGGCACTATCAGCAGGAAATAATGTTTTTATTCATGTTGGTTATCTGGACATTGACACTATCATCCTATAACAAAAGAGTTCTCCCACTAAGTCCTATACTTGAGACTCCCACAACATGATAATAACCCCAGTTTCTGACTTCTTCTTTGGCTTTTTCTACAGATAGTCTGGTTTCCATGAGATAACACAACTTAGGTTTAAACTTCCTAATCAGGGCTAAACAGTAAGAAGAGGTCTGAGGCTGCCCGAGGCCTCTGACATTCCAGCTTAATATACTCATAGTTCTTGTGGAGGCTGGTTAGGGACAGCCTTCCACACCCCATAAGTTTGGTTGCCTGCTGCAGAGCTGCTGCCCTCTCCCATCTCCAGCTGCTCCATCCTTCTTCTCAGGTTCCTACTGCTATCTGAATCTGTTTCCTCAGTGTCACTACTGCCATCCCTTTTCCTTTTTTCTTTTTAGCTATATGAGCTTGCTCTTCTTTCTTCCTCTTCCTCAGGGTTTTCAACTAGGAAATCATTCACAAAGTCTTCTTCATTCAGGGTACAGTTGCCTTCTCCCCCTTCTGCTCCAGCATCATGCTCAATTTGTTGCTCGTTTGGGCCTAATCGTGTCGTCTATGACCATAAAAATAACCCCCACAATTAACTAACTAGAATAGCTAGGGCAAGTAGGGGTCGAATCCCACAGAGAAGGGTTATGTGATGAACAATTAAAAGATAGAAAGATCTTTTCCAAAAAAATCAAACAGAAAACAGGGGATTGTAAATAACAATTATGAAGAAAACAATTAAACTAAAAATCAAAGCAAAGCAAATCTAAATCTAAATCTAAATCTTAAATCTAAAGCAAATCAATAAAACAAACAATAATTATAAAGCATACTTCTTCACCAGTGGTTTCATTCAATCAAATTAACTATGGATCCTCGATTTAAAAGGTGAATTTCGCATCTTATTCTTGACTGACAACTGATATAGGTTTCTCAACATGTATTTTAGATAAGAGGCCGATCAAAGCTGCAGTTATCCCTATTATTCCTTCAGCGATCGATTAATTTCTTAGGGCTTAAAGATCACTTGAGAACAACGCATTAAGAACAGTTAATTTTACACACATGCCTACAAGTAGAACCATACGAAGAGAAATTTCTCGCCCTCCGGTAGACAAATACCCATTAAGCAGCGATGAAACAAACCTAATTTGCTACATACAATCAAACTTGAGTGATTAATTCTAAGCATGATCTAGCTATAGACCTTCCTCTTACATCGTTAGTGGCCACATAACTCAAATAAGATTCAGAATCATAAAATTAAAACAGGGTTTTGACTACTATCATCAAGAACTTAACACAAAATTATAAGTATAGAAATCTCACCATAATCAATTGATTGAAATCACCAAAGGATCAGAAGTATTAAAGATTTAGCTACTCATGGATTTAGGAAAATCCATGAGAGGCATAAGAATACTTACAGGACTGGGAGCCGGAATCTCCCTTTTGAAAACCCTAGGGACGTCGCACCCCTCTATGCTAGAGAGGGTATCGACTTCTCCCTCTTCTAAAACTAGAGAAAAACCTAAAAACTAAAGAAAGGTAGAAAAAGAGAATAAACTATATGAGAGATTAATTGTGTAGTGTGTATGTATGTGTGTGATTTGTGATACAGGAGGTGGCTATTTATACTAGAGGAATAGGGTAGGACGGTTTAGCCTTTTCTTGGTCTCCAAGTAGGATTAGGTGTCATCCTAGAGTAGCCTCCAAGTCAAAAGAGGACTCTAGAATTTTCTGGAATTTTCTGGAATCTGGCAGCAACTTCGACGTCGATTTCGGGCTTGAAGATGGCAGATCTGGGATTTGCACTTCAAAAGAAAGTTGTAGAGCTCGGAGTTAGCTTTCCAACGGCTACTCATGGGCTTAAAACGGACATCTGAGAAGAAAGTTATGTCCTTTCTACGAAGACTGCGCTGAAACCGGGCTAATATCGCAAATCTACGTGATTAATGCGGGATTTGGATATTATTTTGGATATGGGGCCTATTAATTGGGATTTTAACTCCAATTATAGGTTTATATGGGCTGAGTATATTCCCATATAAATAATCCAAAAATCCTCAACTTCAGGGCTTCTTCTGGGCTTGTCTTCAATCCTTTGCAAATAAAACTCCAAATCTTCAATTTTGCTTCTTGAATTAATTCTTCAAATCTTCAAATCTTCAAAATATCTTCAATCACGAACTTTGCATCGTCAAATCTTCATTCCAAATGGCTAAATCCATAGTTGAGTAAAAAGTCTCCAAAATAGCTCCAAAAAGAGTGAAAAATAATAAGTTTTCACTTTTCTTGTCTTCAAGACCTAAAAACACAAATACTAACAAAATAGGGTAAAAACAAATATAAAAATAGCAAAAAGTATATAAAAATAGCTATAAAAACATGCATAATTTGAGCTCGATCATAATTTCCCCCACACTAAATCTTTGCTAGTCCCTAGCAAACTAGTGTAGACAAACAAAAATTAAGATTTAAAATAGTGAGTTTTGTTCAAATCTTTTGAAAAACTTTAAATCATATACATATATCAAGGATCAATTCAATTTAGGAAATCAGAATAACAAAGAATATTAAGAGTATCCAATTCAATAGATCAAGATATAGCAATCATCCTCATTCTTAAGTAACCATAATCAAAGTAGTTTTAATCACTTATCATTTATCACAACTATAACTACTTCTTTCTATAAGCTTATGTCTTCACCTTTATCTCCACTACTCAAACAATTGCATATCATGAATACAAATCAAGAATTTCGTATGGGTTATAATGATTTTTCAAAGGGTAATTATTTTAGAAAAATGAGGTTACTAACCTCAAAGTGTTCATGCTTAGGGGTTACTAACGCCCTTTATTTTTATTTTTGTGAGACTACTAGCACTCTAGAGGGACAATACTTTTGCCGATCCATGCCTCTTATCCTTTTCCCAAGGGTTACTAACTCCTTTTGTTTAAAGAGAAGAGTGACAACAATGGATTTTTTTTTAATTTTTTAAGGCAAAAGATATCTCTTCTCCTCTTGCATGAAAAACACTCTTTTTATGAAAAAGATTTTTTTTAACTACCCTTCTAATATAGATAGTCCCCCACACTTATTTTTGACATATTCATAAAATACTCTCATAAGTGTAGTTTCAATAAAAATTAAACATGAGTTCTAAAAATAGGCAATCATAAAAATAATTCATGGTAAGCAATTATCACAAACTTCAATTATACCTAATCTAAGAAATAAGATATCATACTATAGATAAATCAATGAATGAATCATTTTTAAGAATTCTAAGATATCATCAATCAAAAATAAAATCAATCGATCAATATGTGTATATAAAATCAAAATTTTGTCAAAATTTTCGAAAAAATTATACCAATTTAACCAATTTTATGCATATAGACTCACTCCCCCACACTTAAAAGATACATTGTCCCCAATGTATTAACAAGCGTGGAAAATCAAAGCAAAAATATATATGCATCTTTTAGATTCTAATTAACTTATATAACCTATATCTATATGTATCGCATATCAAAGAAAAATCAATCAAAGCATTGCAAGAAAAAGATAGGGTTAAAGAAATCTTCTCTATTCTCCAAGCATAAGCTCCAATTAGTTATCTTCATATCGATGAAAAACTCCTTTTTCTCCTTTGGTATGGAAAATCCTAAAAAAGAAAAGAAAAATAAAACAAAGAAAAATTATGGGTTAGTAAAAATAATATTGGGTTGCCTCCCAATAAGCGCCTTTCTTTAAGGTCTTTGGCTAGACTGCCTTAAAGAAGGTTATTCTTCAAGGGTGAAGGAATTTTGAGTATATTCCTTCAAAAGGTCCTCGATAACTCTACTCTCTTCAATGATTTTGATAGTTTCAAGTTGAATTTTATCAAGACTTGAAAAGATCAAAGCATTAGGCGATGGCATGGTTGTAACTCGGCTTGGCGCGGCTATGGCTCGTGGTGGCTCGGTGAGGCGCGCGGATTGCATGGCATTGGCCGGGCATGGCCGGGCATGGTGCGCGAACAAGGCCGGGCATGGCTTGATGTCGACATGGTTGGAAGCTCGCATGGTCGGTTGCGCGGTGCTGGTGGCGCGGCTTGGCACGGACAAGGCCGAGCACGGCATGGGCGGCTGCACGGCAGGAGCGGGCAAGGCCGAGCATGGCCGGGCAGGCGGCACGGATGGCGCGGCAGTGACCTGGCTGGGCCGGGTAGGCGGCATGGCAGATGCTGGTGGCGTCCTGATATGTGGCTCGGGTGTGGCCGGGCTAGGCGCGGCAAGGCTTGATGTCGCAGAAGCTTGAGATGCTTTGGCCGGTGTTGGCCGGCCATGTGAGGTCGATGGCCGGGCATACTGGCTTGTGTGGCACGGGCTTAACCGGGCTAAGTCCTTGAGCAGCTTCCTTCGATGTATTGGTTATCATCTGGGCAAAATTCTCCATTATCTCGTATATGTCAGCAGTGCTGTGATCGAACAGGGGAATATAGATAAGAGTGTCGACAGACAATCTGTCAGAAGCTCTTAATCCTTGGTAGAAGATTTGAACCAATCTTCTTTGATCATAACCATGATGAGGGTGAGCAGCACATAGCTTCTTAAACCTTTGCCAAAATTGGGGAAAATTCTCCACTTTACGTTGAAGAATGCTTCCAACTTTAGCTCGATGTTCAAGGTCTATATCTTGCTTCTTAGTTGAATTGCTTGGTTGGTCGATCTCTAGGGGTGGTTGAACTTCTTTGTTGTTGACTTCTGGTTCCTTCTTGGCTTCTTTTGGTCGATCTTTCTTCTCATGGGAGGTTGAAGTTTTCGTCCTCCGAGATAATTCTTCAAGAACATTGAATGCTTTCTCCGGGGTTCTTTCATGCAGTGGTTTAGTACTGAAAGAATCAACAAGAACTCGATCTTTAAGTCCCAATCCTCCATAGAAGAATTGGATTAAAATTTCTTTCTTGAATCCATGATCAGGGCAATCGGCACACAGCTGCTTGAATCTTCTCCAAAATTGGTGGAAAGTCTCGTTGTAGTGTTGTCGAATGTCCATTATCCTTTGTCTTCCTTTGGAAATCTGATCAAGCTTTGTTGATGAAGAATCTTCAATGGCTCCTTTCTTAACAAATTTAGAACTTATAACGTAAACAAAATTGTTAGATTTTAACGGCACTTGAGATGAAATTCTAGGGTGGATGACTTCACCATCAAATTCCATGGTCAATGAACCATTAAATACATCAATCTTGGTATGAGAAGTCTTTAGGAAAGGTCTTCCTAATAAAAGAGGACATTGATCTTTCGAATACTCCATATCCATGATGAATATGTCGATTGGAAAAATCAGATGCTCAACTTTAATTAAGATATTCTCTAAAACGCCTTTGGGATAAACCAAAGATCCGTCAGCTAATTGCAGAACAACATCAGTATTCTTCAATGAACCAAGATTTAAAGATTTGCAGAAAGAATAAGGCATCACGCTTAAAGAAGCACTAAGATCAAGCATCGCATTCTCTATAATACTTCTTCCAATAGAACAAGTAATAGAAAACGTACCTGGATCTTTGCACTTAGGAGGTAAACTCTTTTGAAGCACAGCAGAGACATTAGCTCCAGCGCTTACTTTACCTTGTAATCTCTTCTTGTTGGTACAAAGTTGCTTGAGGAACTTTGCATAATTCGGAATTTGTTGAATGGCATCAAGAAGTGGGATGTTGACCTCAACTTTTCGGAATATCTCCAAAATATCTTGATCATCATCTTCTTTCTTTGATTTCTTCAATCTTGATTGAAAAGGAATTAGGTTGGAATCGGTTTTAGACTTGATGGAATCGCACACACCTTTTCCTTTGGGTTGAATTACGGCATCATCCTGGTTTGAATCTTTAATCGGCGCAACTCCTTTGGGTTCATCTTCAGTCTTGATTTCGGCAGGCACTTGTAAATCTTCTTTGGTGTAGCTCGGCTCTCCTTTTTCTTGTTGATGTGCAATGGTTTGGATAGGGGTCTTTTAACTCTTCCACTCCTTAGAGAAATTGCACTAACATTCTCTCTAGGAGGTACCTTTGATTGTGATGGAATCCTTTGTTGACCTTGTGTCTTGAGATCACTCAAATCACTAGCTAATTGGCTAATTTGTTTTCTCATCATCTCCATAGCTTCTTTGATTTGTTGTAACTCAATGGCTTGTGAAGTTTGAAAATTAGGTCTTTGAAAATTCGGCCTTCCTTGAAAATTTCCTTGGTTCCCATATTGTTGACTCGGTTGTTTAGGTCTCCAATAAGGTTCAGGCTTCCTTTGATAAGCTCCTTGTAATCCCACGGCATTGACTCCTTGTTTGTTGTCTTCCAAAGTCGCACAAACCCTTGGCACACTTGAAAAATTCGCATGGAACAAATCAGTGAGCAAAGCGATTTGTTGATTCGTCTCTTGAAATTGTTGCTCCAATGAGGTGGAATAGGTAGAAACTTCATTAATTCTTCTTATAGGGCCTTCTCTTGCGTAGTCTTTGAGTGTTTGCAGCCATGTTTTCCACTAAAGACCAAGCTTCGGCAGGAGTTTTATCGATGAAGGCTCCTCCACTTGCAGAATCGATGGAAGATCTGTCAAACGGTAGTAATCCTTCGTAGAAGTACTGGATCAGCAACTGTTCATTGATTTGGTGATTGGGGCAGCTCGCACAAAGTGTTTTGAAACGTTCCCAATATTCATGCATTGTTTCTCCATGGTGTTGCTTAATTCCACAAATCTCCTTCCTTATACTTGATGCTTTATGTGCAGGAAAGTACTTTTCCAAGAACAGCTTCTTAAGGCTTGTCCAAGATGTGATTGAACCAGTGGGTAGGAGGTACAACCAATCTTTTTCTCGGTCCATAAGAGTGAACGGAAAGGTTCTTAACATGAATTGATCTTCAGGAATGTAGACACCCATTTTGGTCTTATATCCTTTAATTAGGGTCACTCATTTTTATTTAATACAGTTTAAGGTAATTTAGGTTATTTTCCAGTACATTGCGGGTTAGTAGGATATTAGGACTGATTTGGCCGGCTTATTATGTCTCCTTATTTGGTTGCATTTAAAATGGCCAAAGTAAATAAAAAGGGTGTAGCTTTAATGATCATTAGTAATTTTATTCATTTCATGATGGATTGTTTTTATTTTGGGCTTTGACCTTTATATGAGTTTGTGTTACCTTGGATTACCCTTAGATGGGCCTTGTTCATTTATTTGTTTTGATAGAACCCATTTGGGCCTTGGGCTTCACAATTACCCTTGGACTTATTATAACTTGAAAGTTTAAAATGCAAATTGATAGCAAATTATGATTGGAGAGAAATGCAAAGAATAATGATAATAATAGTACAAAAGTAGTATGGCTTAAAACTGAATATGTATACAGATTACATGCAAGCAGGTTATAGACTAAATAAAGCTTAAGAGGTAATCACATGATTCCATTCTCCCTCTTTCCTCTCCATAATCAGTCAATTCCCAAAATCTTAAGTCTTCAATCACCTGTAAAGTAGAATTCAGAGCAAGGTCAGTAGCAATTTAGCAAAAAGAAAGAGGTTTAATTAGTGCCAAAGACAGCTTAAGAATACTTATCTTTTTTTGGACATGGGGGACTAAGCTGGGATGGTCCCCCTCGCCACATCAGCAACTGCATTACACCATGGGAAACAAAGCAGGGAGGTTTACAGCAATCAAACACAAGCAAACAAAATGGGAAAAGAGGATTAGTAAGTTTAAATACAAACGTGGAGACCAAGTTCATGAGCAGGCAGTAATTTGTCTCTAAAAATAATCCAGTGCACTAAAGGAAAATGCAACTGGACTTAAAAAACCTATCTCAGCCATCCAAGGAGAAGACAAGACTGGAAGTACTCTAATCCAGTGACAATGAAAGCATGAAAGTACCCTAAGTAATAAGGGCAAATTATAGCAGAAAAATGACACAAATAATTGTGTACTGCACACCTAAACCTACCGCAGACACATGCACACACAAGCCTGCAACGAATCAGGAGCCAAGGAAAGTCCAGTTCAACATAAATTCAGTGGGAAAAGCCACCTCAGCTTACAACTCAGCATAGGTGATGAAATGCATGTGACACATACATCATCAAAGATCAAAGTGCAACCATTAGATTAAGAGAAACTTAGGTCAAAAGGACACATGGCAATTGTCAGAGGCAAAGTTCAAAGTTAGATCAAAGGGCAGCAGGCAAACAATATAAGCTTACAGGACCAAAATGCCTCAAAAGGAGACTAGCCAATCACAAGAACGAGAAAAATACCACCTCAGCATTCAACAGGCCAATCAAAAAGCAAGCAAGGACACCCATGAACTCATTTTTCAGCCGTAGATTAAAACTTAAATTGATCCTCAGCCCTCCATTCCCAGAACAAACAGCAGTATATATAGACCCACTATTTTCAAAACCAAGGAGGAGAGAACACAGATTCCGAGAAAACCCTAGCCTTCTTCTTTTTTCACAGTAACAGAAAGAAAAAAACAAAAAAAACCTAGTTTCTCTAGCCGATTCCATTCTTCCAGTATTCAACATACAAAAAGCAGAGTTTTAGTTTCTTTCCTTTACAATTATACCGGAATAGAAAAAGGAAAAAGTAGGTTTACCTTTGCAGACTCCATTTTTCTCGTTGAGTTGTCCATCTTCTAATCTTTTTGTTCCAACCCTTTCAATCAAGAGAAACAAAAAAGTTAGTTTCTTTCATATCGATTTAGATCTCATAGTTCAAAAGTTAATTTTATAAAAGCACAATAGTGAAAAGATTAGGAAAAGGGTAAGGAACCACATACCTGAAATTTGGAGTCACCGGACGACGGGGTTTTCAAATCGGAGGCTTGAGTTTGGGGTTTCGGTACGGTTAGATCTAGACATATCCAGCAAGATTCACCGGAAACTAACGTCGGCGCAGTGTTCAGAACGTGAAGGAGAGTATTTTGGCAAAACCCGAGGGCCACCTGACGTCGCCGGCAGCTCCGACACGGCGGCGCCATCACCCCTGCGATTTCCGGTAGGGAGAGCGGCGGAAGGTAAGAAGATTAGATCTAGGGTTTATTTTTGTTTTTTCTGTTTAAAAGTAGTATATATAGGTATGACGTATGTACATGTTTATTAGGTTATTTAGGGTCTCATTTTAGTTAATTGTTCGATTAGACCCCTGAAAGCTTTACTTTTATGTCGATTAAGGGCCTGTTTCCGTTTTTTTCCTTCAAATTGGTTTTGTTTTAGGTCGATTAGATCCAAAAGTTAGTTAATTTGCCCTTTTAAATGCAGAAAGTTTGTTCCGTTTGCAACTAGGTTCTTGTATTGGTTTGATTTGGTCCTTTAGGTTTTAAGTTTGTCCAATTAAGGGCCTGTTAATTTAGTTTGATGAGTTTAATGTTATTTAGCTTAAATAATTCAAAAAAATGATCTTTGGGAAAAATGATAAATAGACATACATATGTTGAATAGACTCTTGAATTTGAAAATAAATATAGCTAGGAGTTAGTATGTTAAACAATTTAAGAATGGAATGAAGTTAGAGTAGTTTTAATAGAGTTTGGGTATATTGATTAAAAATTAAGCCTCTAACCTAGAGATGAAATAATAAAATAAGCTTTATTTAGGTCTTTTAATTTAGATTTAAATCTTTTGAAAGTGCTTGAACTTGGATTGTTTCCACTTAGTAGCGAAATTGGAATTTGTGGATATTAGAGTAAGTATGGCTTAAGTTACCCCTTGGGCTTTAACTATTCTTGGACCTTGGATTGTTTTGGGCTTCTCAAATAGATATTAGTTAGGTTTAATCACTTCCTTTGTTGTTAGATTCTAGTCTATTTGGGTCTTTGTCTTTTGTGAGTTTGGGGCTTTAATGGGTTTTGGGCTTGAAGGTTTAATTAAAGTCTAAGTCTTTAAATTAATATGGAATAAATTTTAGTAATTTTAGAAATTAATTAACTATGTGGGCCACATGTGCATCCATGTTTATTTTCCTTAACTGTTGTTGATATCTTGTTCATTTAACTAAGAATAAATGGATTCCGATGATGGAATAACCGGTTGGAATGTTGACAGTATTGTCCATTTTAATCCGGATTTCCTAGGCTTGAGGCATTTATTTGGGGGTCTTACCAATCAAGTGGAAGGTGCCCGAATGATGCCTCTCGTATAACCACTTGGTAAAACAGTTGTTAAACCGAAATTCATGCATCATGTGCATCCATACATTAAGAGGCAACCAGTAATCAAGCGAAAAATGATGATAAAAGAAGAAAAAAGAAAGTAAAAGGATTAATGAAATGATTAGTCAATCAGTAATTTAAAAAAATAATAAATAATAAGAGTAAAAGGAGTAAGGAAGTCTAGGTAATGGTAATCAGTAAATCAGTAATTAAGTAAAAAGAGATTAATCAATAATTTGATAATTAAGAGTCAAAGTAAAAGAAGTAATCAGTAAAATGGTAATTAAGAGTAGGAGTAAAAGAAGTAATCAGTAAATCGGTAAAGAGGAAAAATGGTAAAAGAGTAAAAA